>JAWHQI010001409.1:0-81053 GCA_033032865.1 Dactylorhiza incarnata | reverse complement strand
TATATTTATTTTCCAAGGTGACTCGAGATCGAGTGCTAGCCTTTTTACTCGTTGTTTTAATCTTATGTTTATTTCTTTTTTTTTGCAAAATCAACCCTCAAGTTTTATTGATAAAATAATAGAGATTTTCTTGAAGTAATTGTACTCAACCGCCCCGAGTCTAATACGACCTTGGTTTTAATAACATATACTACACTCAACACGGTACACTTGTCGTTGTCGTTTGCAAGCATAGTTTTGCGCATCAAATGCTCGCGTTGACTCCACAAACTGCCACGATCTTGATGATTGCGCGATTTCAGCCACGACAGTGCACGTTCACTAACGTTGTCGTTAACTCTTAACGCCACGCGTTAGCTTCCGTGGCTATTTAAAGTACAACTCCTCTCATTCTAAAAGAGACGATTCTAGAATTCTAATACTTTTAAGAGAGACTCGTGTACAACAATTAAGAGATCTCCTTGGGCTATCATGAAGATCTAAAGAGGATTTTGAAGGAGAAGGTCTACAACGCATATTTCATACGAAGGACGATAGATTGAAGAACGCCAACATCTACATCACCTTCATCTTCACCTTTAGAATTTCTGGGGAGTTTCTCTTTACTTATCTTGTAATCTTTTACTTTTTCTTCTGTAATTCGTGTGGACAAATCGTTCGGGGAGAACGTCGAATTCCGGGAAGGATTCCGTGGGTAAATTCGCCGCGGTTGTTGGCGACTAAGTCCTTGTGTGGCCTAGGGGGTAATTCGCCGCCTTGTGCATGGCGACTAGGTCGAGGGTAGATATAGGGGGTGGCTATAGGCCTTATCTGGGGATAGATAGGCTATAGCCAACCGGTCCTTGGGTGAAGGACCGGTGAAACAACAAAAAGTATTTTTACATATTCTCGCCTTGATTTCTAGCGTTATAGAAATTAAACATTTGTGTATTCCATTTATTATGAAATAAAAATCATGTCTTTTAATGTTCTATTCAATTGATTTTATTTCCACTTCAAGAATGTTTTAATTTATATTTTATTAAAGTATTAAAATTAACATTTGTGTCATTATCTTTGAAATACAATAATCGTTTTCATTATCTCTGATTTTCTGGAATTGTATTTCATTAAAGATTTCATAAGTAAAATCATTGCGGCAATCTTTTTGTGCTAAGGAATATTTTCTTGAGATCTAACGCCAGGCGTTTAACACTTAACACCAGGCTTTAGAATACAGTTAACAAAAAGTTTTGTTTCTCTTGTTAAAAAAGAATCTTCATACAATCTTTTCCGAGATATCAAAATATATTTTCTTATAAAATATTCCTAAACTTTGATAACACTTAATTAAGATTTAAAGTTCCATAAAACCCATATTCACCCCCCCCCCCCCTCTAAGGGCGTCGTAAGATCCAACACGTGGTATCAGAGCGTAGGTTATTCCAATACGGCTTCATAACCGGGAATAATGGCGTTTCATGATCTCGCATCTTCTAGAGGGGGATACGTTTTATGAAAATGAAAAATCAATTATGTCCACCATTATTTATGGGTGAAAATTATAATGGGTGGAAAACACTTATGGAAAAATTTCTTAAAAACTTTGGATTTTGAAGTTTGGAATATTACAATTAAAATGCCCCCAATTATTCTAAATAAAAATGAAATGTTTTTAAATGCCAAATCTATGAATAGTCTATATTGTGCTCTGGATCAAAATATTTTCAAACTTATTTATACGCTTTCTACTGCTTTTGAAGTTTGGAAATTTCTTGAGAATACTATAGTCTTCCTTCCACAGATGATGAACAAGAGGAATTCTTTATGGATCCAAGAGAAGAAATCGACGAGGACTCATGCTTGGAGGAAGATCTATCTAAGAGAGAAACAATATTGAACTCAATTGATGGCAAAACATCAAGCAAAAGAGAAGACGGAAACTATAGCAAGTAAGAAAATCTAAATCTTCTCTTTTTGTAACAAATTCTATTTCTACATTTCGTGTGCTTAAATTTGCTAAACGTAAAATTTCAAAGTTGAAACATGCTAATTCCAAATTACATTTAGAAAATAAAACTTTAAAAGCAAACGTTAAAGTAGAATCTTATATTGATGTTTCAAATTCTCTTTCATGCTCTTTAATTAAAAATGCTAAACCTTGTTTTGATTATAATACTTTTAAAGAAGAACTCAAGGTTTTGGAAAAAGGTCTTTTAACTTCAAAAGAGCATAATGAAAATTTGATAAAAGAAAATGATAATTTAAAAACTAGAATCATTAAAAATGTTTATTCAAAATTTTTCATATAATAAAAATCTTTTATTTATAGTTTATCAAATTATCAAAAGTCTAAAGCTTAACTTCATATTATAAGAGTATGTCTATAAGAAAGAGTGGAAATGAAAATCATCAAAATAAGAAACCAATCATTTAAAACATATTTGTAACCCACTCTTTCAACATTCAATTCTTAAGAAAGACCATCACTCAAACTCTCAAAGAATCCGTTTAAAATTCATTATGATTATCAACATCAATGTATTTTGAAAAATAATTTGAATAAACATAATTCCCAAATGAATTATTTTTCAAACAACTATCATCACAAAAGATGTCAAATAATCATAATATGAATTTAAAAGATAAACAACCAAAGTATGAATGGAGGCCCAAAATTAAAAATGAAACACTAACTCCACTTGTAAAGGGCCATTCATCACTATCTCCCTAAAAGCCAACACGATATATTTTGGTACCCAAAGGAACCATCACACTTGGTCCCCTTTGGATACCTAAATCTCTCATTCACTAGGAATCATTGTATTGCATGAAGTAGAAATAAATTAAAAATGAAATATCATTACTCTACTTCATGATATACTTAATTGCTTTTTATTTTGTTTATTTTTTATTTTTGAGACAACACACTATGATCACTATATATATCATGAGATATGACTTTCATTTTAAGCCTAACGTTTAACAAATCAAATTGAATTAAATTGAACATAAAATCATAATTATTTAAGTGATCTATCTTTCCTTTTTATATGTTTTATCCTTTTTAAATCCATTGCCTATAAATGTCTTATATTATCTTTATAAATTGAATGCTAAATTGCTAAATGATATTATAATGACTAACTAAATTACTTTCAAAATTGGATTTAAATGGACTTTTAGGGGTCTTAGGCTAAAATATTAAATGCACAACTTATTGCATATTTGTCTATTTTCTTTATAGCATATAATAGCCCCGATAATGAAAAATCATAATTGAAAATTTACAAAAATGATGAATATGATTTCACACACTCTACCTTGATGTATTAATATCTTATGCTAAAATTCACTATTATCATATATCATAATTCATGATCTATCAAGAATTATCATAAATCAACTATTTCTATCAACCTTAGGATTTATGAAATATATGATGGCGAGTGGTATTATAGTTTCATATCTTGTTTAGTGTGTGTGATCTGCATCTCTACTGTTTGAATGAATCTCATCATATTTAGACCTTAAAAATAACTTGACATTAACAAGATGAAATCAAGTAGAATTACCTCTGTTGGATCGGTAGGCGCCCTTAGAGGAGGGGTGAATAAGGGTTTTAAAAAAAACTTATATTATATTTTGTATAACTTTGAAAAGCGCTTTGATTATTAAACTAGAGAAGATCAAGACAAATCAAGTGAAGTAAAAGTAATGACATGATTTTATTAACTTGAGTAGCATGATTACAAAACTTGATCTCTTATCGAAGCTAGAAATCAAAGCTAATAGAAAGACTCTTTTTGGTTTCTATACTGACTCGTATCCCCACGAACCGGTTGGCTTTAGCCGATCCTTCCCCGGATACGGCCTCAAGCCGCTCTAGCTAACCCTTCCCGGATATGGCCTCGAGCACCCCCTAGACCTACACCCGAGACCTAGTCGCCAACACGAGGCGAATTTCAGCCCTAAGTCCTACCCAGACCTAGTCGCCAACACGAGGCGAATTTACTAAACGATTACAGAAAAGATGTGAAATAAAAAGACAACAATGTAAAACTCCCTCTATGTGGATCTCTTGGAGAAGTAGACAAAGACGCAGAGTATGATCGTAGTCGATGCGGTATTTCATCACGATGATGACGCGTGTTGAAATCTTCTCCACGGATCTCCTTTAGTCTTTATGGATTTGTGGGACTATATGTCTGAACCTTCCTCTCTATGTTGTGGCACGAAGCTCTGGAATTCTGGATCTCAAGAGGATTGTCAAGATGGAGCCAAGGTGTCCTTTTTATAGACTTAGCGCTAGAGCCTGCGCTAGCGGTACCCGCCGGCGATATCCAATATTAGGATACATTCTACGCGGCAGAATATTCAATCCGAGGAAATAATTTTCCCTTGCCAACTGTGCTCCTCACTATCGCCTAAGCTATTGGCTATCGCCTGACACTATCTCCTTCTATAAGTTCTCCCGACAATTGCGCTTCGAGCCAATATTTCGTCGAACGAGATTTCGTCGAACGCCGCTAAGATTTCGTTGAGCGAAGTTTTGTCGAACGCCATGATGAGAATTTTGTCGAGTGCCGCTAACAGTTCGTCGAACGGCTGCTAGCGCCTGTGTACTACCGCCAGCGCTAGTAGATGTTTTGGATTTGTTGGCTCAACTTTGGTGGTAACCTTCTTATGTAATCCTTGAGTCATGTGGACTTTGTTATCCTGCACACTTAAACACACAAGATCAAATACACATAGGATTTGTTATTCTCAAACCTAGGAGATGCGGAAGACCATGTTCCAACAATCTCCCCCTTTTGATAATAACAAATCCATTAATGATAAATCAGAGCATTAATATATAAGCATGAGGAAACATACTTGTGTGTGTGTGTGAGTGATGACTTAGGATAATTTACGATTTTAGCATTTCGAATTGCTCACCCTAAATACATGCTCCCACTAAGTGAATGCTCCCCTAATATGTAAGCTATCATCTTAATTAAGCATTATATTATGATAGCAGATTATATTTACCATGTTGTTAGTTCTCCCCCTTTTGTTATTAGCAAAAGCGGGTAAGGAGACACCAATTAAAAGTTGATAATAAGATAAAGGCATGATCGAGCTTTTAGAGAGAAGGAAGTGATAAGGAGTTTTAGAATAATTTTTATAGAGATAGATCAGAGTTTTTAGCTTAAATTTATCAATGTTAGTTTTTCCTTTTTTAACCAAAAAAATGAAATGATTTCCAAGTAACTAAACTACCCTAACAATATGTCTACACCCTAGCCCCGTACTAAGTGACGGATGGGCATGAGGAGCTGTATACATGTCGTAGGTTGGGGTGTTAGTCCCATATGCAAACACTAGACACAACTCAACCTAGCACTCTTTCCCCCTAGTGCCTCGCAAGGCCCCACTAGAACCCTCCCCAGTTAAGGACAAGACATTACTAGAGATAAAGGTTATCTAATGTCTATAACCCTACGCCCCCGCTATGGTGAGAAATGAAGTCATGGATAATAATTATTGGAAACATTTAAGCGTTTTAATTCTAATGGCATAGCCTATGGATTTATATTTTTATTTGAATTTATGAAAACACTCACATAGCTATTTTGAAGTCCATTAATAAATCAGAGTTTTTAGCGTAATAATATTTTCATAGAAATAAATCAGAGTTTTATAGCAAAGAAAAATCCATGTTAAAAGCAACCAATATAGAGTTTACCAAGCAAGTCTACCACTTGTTGCAAGAAAGGAATTTGAAGATTCAAGTGATGATGCACCCGAAATGAAAGACTTTAAATAAGCATGAAAGCGCAAGGTAAAACAATTATATGGTGATGATGCGAAAGACTTATAGAAATACAAGAAACATCTTATTGTAATTAATGATGATCCATAGAAAGATATACGAGTTAAATTTCAAAAAGAAGATGTTTTTGTAAATCATTTTTCAATTAAACTCTTTAAGTTTGACAATAAAGTAACCAAGCATGAAATAAGGTTATCAAAAAGAGATTACTACAATGTTACTTTAATTCAAAATTTCAAAACATACCAAACATTGTAGAAAGCATGCTAGGTTATCTGGTGCATTTCATAAATAAAGAGTAGTATAGAATTAGCATTAGGATCCAATACTCATGAGAAGAAGTGTTATGGAAGATAATGATGTGCACATAAGTGTATTTTGAATAGAGTAAACAAATGTTTTAATAAAAAATACAAGAGATATGTAAAGTAAAGAGCACAATAAAAACACAAATAATTTTACTTCCACACACTTTAATGCACACAAAAAAATGTACAACTACCAAGGTGCTTTGCACACACAATGCTCATTACGACTTATCAGGGTGCAAAGTAGTGCTTGGGGGATCACATATTTTATTTTTAATATTGAGACTAGTGATTCGATGTACTTAAGAATAAGTGGTTTTTATTTTGAAAGAAAGGTATGGTTTGCACAAGATACTTTACTATTCTTTCCAAGGTGCTCAACCTCACAACGCTTATTAAGACTTATCAGGAGGTTCAAGTAGTGCTTGGTGGAGTTATCTTTGTCACTTTATTTTATGATTTTGTTTTGTACAAAGTTCTCCGAATACACTTGTTTTGCAAACCAATATAATTTATTAGAAAGATAACCACTTTAATTTCTTAATTTTTAAAAGTGCAAATAAAGGAGTGTAGGTAAGATACTTGTGCAATTTTAATTCATTGTATTAATACAAAACATACACAAGCATTCTTAGATTAAACACAAATGTAGACAATGCCAAAATAAGTGAGTGAATAAAGATCATTATCAAACATAAAACATTTACTCATACTTAGAGGCATGCTAAGCTTAGTTCTATACCACTTTCAATATAATTGATGCACATATTAATAGATATATCAAAGCATGATGAAAGCAATGTTCAAAGTAGTTTGAAAAGATAAATTGCAACATTATAGAAGTTCTAAATAATAGATTAATTCATGTTTGATTTTCAATGAAGTCCATACAATATTTTTGATATTTTTGAAGAATAAATTTTATTTAAAGTTTGAACTCATAAAATTGATCTTGGACTTCCCGAGGACTACCTTGTGAGAGGTTCGCCCGGTACTAGGTGATATGATGGGATGATAGCCCAAATCACCCTTTCGCAAGATACAAGTAAAAAGTTAAGTTCAAAAATAACAATTTTTGATAATTTTTTTTGTTTTATATTTTTGTATTTGATTTTTGCTTTTAGAAATAGAATTTAAACAAATGACAAAAAAACACAAAGGCAAAACATATAATTTTTTTTTGTAATTTGGCTTTTGTATTTTTGTATTCGATTTTTCAAAAATGTAATAAAAGCAAAAATGCAGAAATAAATAGTACACATAGATTAATATATTTGTAGGGATTTTTCAAAATTTTAAAAATACAGAAAAACACATAGGTGCACTAGCGCCGGCCTTAGCGCTAGCGCGGGAAACAGTACCCGATTTTTGATGATTTTGAAATTTTTAATTGTTGATCTTGGTTAAGTTTCATAATAGTAGTTTCATGCTGAAATTTCAGATTTTTAGGAAATGTCTAGATAGTTCAAATTTCATGAAACATTAGCGATTTTGTATATGACTTTTCCAAATAAACTTTGCAAGTGATATATTTCATTATATCTCCATTTTAATATTTTTAAGGCTTATATTTACCAATGTAGTTTGAAAATGATAGGAAATGTAAGCATGATTGGACATGAATGAACAAGTCAAATATGCATGATTTTAGAGATTAACAATAGTGTTCATGCATAATCAAACCATGGAAAAGCCCTAGATGAGAATACCCAGCCTGTATATCTTGGTAAACAAATAAAGCCTAACATAGACATAAATATTCTTTAGGTGGCAATGTTAGAATGATAAGTTTGAGATTAATGTTATACCAAGTTTTGATTGTGTTTCAACTTAGAGACCTAGAATGGAGTGACAATTCTATTTGATTTGATATCAAAATGATTCAAAGGTCTAAACTAGAAATAAATCACAATACACACATAATACACCATAACACCAACCATAGTAAACAATTATAATGCCAATTGTTGTCATATAATTCATATACATGTGATAGAGATAGTTGTTTTTTATTTGATGATTTTTTGATATGAATTATGATATACGATTTTAGAGAATTTTATCAAAAGGACAACACTAGATCATGGTGGTGCATGTGGCCTTAAGATTTAAGACAATTAATCTTTTAATATGTCTTTTGTGATTTTCTTTATAATTTAGATAAATATCTCATAATAAATTTAGAGTTTAATTTATATGGATAATATAAAATATTTATAAGCAGTGAATATTAGAAAGATAGATAGGTCATCAAAATTAGATATGACTTTCGAATTTTGATCAATTTGATTTTATAAACATTTTAAGCTTTTAAGAGATAGGATCATATTTTCAATACTATATAGGATGACCATGACATGATAGTTCAAAAGGAAAACAATAATAAAAAGGACATTAAAGCACATCATGAAGTAGAAATTTGTATATTTCATTTTGAAAGGATTCTACTTCATGTAATTGATGATACCTAATGAATAAGAGATTTAGGTATCCAAAGAGGACCGGGTGTGACGGTTCCTTTGGGTACCCAAATACATCGTGTTTGCTTTTGAGGAGATGGAAGTGAAAGAGCCCTTTTGAGTGGAGTTTGTGTTTCATCTTTAACTTTGGGTCTCCATTAAAATCTTGGTTTAACATTATTTTTAGTTTTTAAATTTCCATAATCATTTACTTGAACATTTGGATCAAAAAGGTTTTTGAATTTATAATTTGAAGGAAATTTGTTTGCATTTAATTTTAGGTTGGGAGAAACATGATTTTGTAAATAATGATGATTTTTATTTTGATTTACAAACACTTTGTGATTCTTGCTCCCATTATTAGACTTAGTTAAGATGTTCATATTCATATTCAACTTGCTTTTAGATATTTCTTGATATTGTGAATTTGTATTTATAATTTTCATAAGCAAGTTGATTTTTTATTTTAATTCATCATTTTTTATCTTTAGATTATGTCTAGCTTTATTATAAGCTATTGTGCTATTTTTAAGAGTTGAAACAATTGAATCTATATGATCTTGATAGTTATTTCTATATTCATCAAATATTTCATCCATCTCTTTAATTTCAATTTTATAGTCTTTGCACTTAGCACAATCATTTATCAAAGATGAATTTTCTAAACATAATTTTTCATTTTTTTTTTACAATAAGAAGTTCCTTCTCAAGTCCCTTGTATTTTTCTTTTAGATTATTAAATTCTAAACAAGGTGTAGTAGTTTCATTTAAAGAGACATGGGTAAGACTAGATGAATTCGCATTTGATTCTTCTTTAACTTTTATTTTCTAAGCGCAATTTTCAATTTGCATTTTTCAATTTCTTAATTTTACGCTTAGTAATATGTAGTAATTGTAAAGTAGAAATAGAATTACAAACAATAAAAGAATTTGATTTCCTTACAGTGCAATCAGAAGAGGCAAGATTTGAACAAATAGTTCCTTTGACATCCTTTTGGCACTCCTCTTCCATTGATGCTTTTTCATCTTCTTTTTGTCTTAATGTATTGCTCTCTTTTTCTAAGTTGATTTCCATGATCTCCATGGTTTTGCTATGAGAGAGATCTTCTTGAATAATTGTGGATGCTTGTATGTCCTTCTCCTCTTGTGTTTGTTCTACACCTGCGAGAGGAAAATCATACATTTCTTCAAGAAATTGCCAATTTTTGTATGCAATAGAAAAACAATATATTAATTTGAAAATTTCATTTGATAGAGCACAAAATAAATAATGTTTGGCTTTTGCATTTAGTTGACGTTCTATTTTATTTGATTCATCCGCAGGTCTTACAATGGCTAAATTCCATACTTCGACATCTAAAGTCTTAATAAATTTTTCAATTAAAATTTTCCATCCTTTATAATTTATTCCTTCAAATAAAGGTGGTTTAGGAGATTTTTCTTCTTCATAAAAATTTACCCCACTAGTAGAAGCGAGATCATGAGACGCCATTATTCCTGGTTGTTAAGCCGATTTGGAATAACCTCCCTCTGATACCACTTGTTGGATCGGTAGGTGCCCTTAGAGAGGGGGGGGGGGGTGAATAAGGGTTTTAAAAAAAACTTATATTATATTTTGTATAACTTTGAAAAAGCGCTTTGATTATTAAACTAGAGAAGATCAAGACAAATCAAGTGAAGTAAAAGTAAAGACATGATTTTATTAACTTGAGAAGCATGATTACAAAACTTGATCTCTTATCGAAGCTAGAAATCAAAGCTAATAGAAAGACTTTTTTTATTTTCTATACCGACTCGTATCCCCACGAACTGGTTGGCTTTAGCCGATCCTTCCCCGGATACGGCCTTAAGCCGCTCTAAGCCAACCCTTCCCCGGATATGGCCTCGAGCACCCCCTAGACCTACACCCGAGACCTAGTTGCCAACACGAGGCAAATTTCAGCCCTAAGTCCTACCCAGACCTAGTCGCCAACACGAGGCAAATTTACTAAACAATTACAGAAAAGATGTGAAATAAATAGGCAACAATGTCAAACTCCCTCTATGTGGATCTCTTGGAGAAGTAGACGAAGACGCAGAGTATGATCGTAGTCGATGCGGTCTTTCATCACGATGATGACGCATGCTGAAATCTTCTCCACGGATCTCCTTTAGTCTTTATGGATTTGCGGGAGTATATGTCCGAACCTTCCTTTATATGATGTGGCACGAAGCTCTGGAATCTAGGATCTCAAGAGGATTATCAAGACGGAGCCAAGATGTCCTTTTTATAGACATAGCTCTACGCCTGCGCTAGCGGTACCGTCGGCACTATCCCATATTAGGACACATTCTGTGCGGAAGAATCTTCAATCCGAGGAAACAATTTTCCCTTGCCAACTGTGCTCCTCGCTATCGCATGCGCTATCGGATATCGCCTGGCGCTATCTCCTTCTATAAGTTCTCCCGGCAATTGCACTTCGAGCCAATATTTCGTCGAACGAGATTTCGTCGAACGTCGCTAAGATTTTGTCGAGCGAAGTTTCATCGAACGCCATAATGAGAATTTCGTCGAGCGCCGCTAACAGTTCGTCAAACAGCAGCTAGCGCCTGCGCTAGTACTACCGCCAGCGCTAGTAGATGTTTTGGATTTGCTGGCTCAACTTTGGCGGAAACCTTCTTTTGTAATCCTTGAGTCATGTGCACTTTGTTATCCTGCACACTTAAACACACAAGATCAAATACACATAGGATTTGTTATTCTCAAACCTAGGAGATGCGGAAGACCATGTTCCAACAGCCTCTTCATTCTAGGTCTATAAATTTTCAAAACTCTATAATTGATTACAATCAAACCAATTACATATATTTAGCATATCTTACATAACATTCAAATTCATTATCCAAGCTGCACCTCTTGGTATATGCTCAATTTAGTGTCTATGCTAGGATTATCAAAATAGTGACATGCTAAAGGTGGAGAAATTTGAACTTTAAAATTCACGAGTACAATGTGGTTTCAAAATCCACTATATGTTTTAAAACTAAAGCAAACTGATGTTTTATGAATCAATCCTTAGACTAAAACGCTTAGTATATCCATAATCATTAACCCATGACTGGTTTCTCACAATAGAGAGGGCGTAGGATTATGTGCATTAGAGACCTAACCTCTAAGTCATGTCTTGTCCTTATCCGGGGAGGGTTCCAGTAGGGCCTTGCGAGATACTAGGGGGAAAGAGTGCAAGGTTGAGTGTTGTCTTTTGTAAGCATATGGGATTAACACCCCACCTATGGCATGTGTGCAGCTCCTCATGACCATCCGTCACTTAGTACGGGGCTAGAGTGTAGTCATGTTGTTAAGGTATCTTGATCTTAGATATACTTATATTAAATTCATTGCATGAACGTTATCTCAATCTTTATACATAAATCATGCATATTTGTTTTTTGTTCTAACATTGCATCTTGTGTTTGCATATTTTATTATTTTGTGCTTTAATGATTTTACTAAACACAAGTATTTGAAAAATCAACAAAAACATGCTAAAAGAGCCTTCAAATCTAATCAATATACTCTGAAATTTCAACTGAAGGAAAGCCTCTTTATAATACAAATGAATTTTGAAAAAACATATTTTTTTCAAAAAATAAAGAAATACAGTACTATTTTGGCGTTAAGAAGTTAACGCCTGGCGTTAGCTCATTTGCTCCAAAATGTTTTTGTTTTGAATAATTTATGGTATTATTTTAATGTTTTGTGTGTGTTTTATTTCTCTGTTTGTAAAAAGTTTTCTATTTTTTTTATTTCCTTTAAAACAAAATTTTGTTTCTTTTCAAAAAATATGTATTTTCTCATGCATTATTTTGGGTATATCTCACTGGCATAGAATATCATTTACTGAAAGGGCTATTAACGACTTCTATGTTTTCTAGAGAATATATATATAAAAAACAAATACAAAATTACAAAACAATTTCAATGAACAAAAATATGTTTTTTTCTCTTTATGTGTGTTTATTGTTTTGTGCTTATATACAAAAAAATTATTCAAAAATTTAAAATAAAATGATTATTATTCATTGCCATTGTCAAGGATGATTAATTATATCAATTAAAGATTAAATACAATGTTTAATTTAACTTTCAAGTTTCTTAAAAGACATTGTTTTGTATTTATAATGCCTTGAATATTATCTTGTTATGTGCAATGAAATTTATTGTAGATAAACATGTGTAGAAATGCTTAGCATGCCTCTAAGTATGAGTAATGTATTATGTTTGATAATAATTTATTCACTCACTTTTTTTTGATAATCTACATGTGTTTACAATCTTATACTTGCATGATTGTGTAGTGTAATAACATAAATAATTAAAATGCATAAATAAATTACCTACAAAACATTGAATTGGTTATTACAATTTTTGTCTTTCATGCATTTATTCGCTACAGAAATGTGGTTTCAAATGCTATGTTTGCAAATCAAGTGAATTCGAAGTCCTTAGTCACTAAACAAAAAAGAAAATAATAAATGACAAGGAAAACTCCACCAAGCACTACTAGCCATCCTGATAAGTCTTAATGAGCATTGTGAGGTTGAGCACCTTGTCTAAAGAATTGTAAAGTGTCTTGTAGCAAACAATTTATACACCACTTCTCTTAGTACACCAGATCATAAATAAAATTTGAAAATAATGCTAAAAAGTATAAAAGTGATCCCCAAGCACTACTTTGCACCCTGATAAGTCTTAATAAGCATTGTGTGTGCAAAGCGCCTTGGTATTTGTACTCTTTATTTATGTGCATTAAAATATTATGGAAGTAATAGTATTTGTGTATTTTAATGTTGTGTTATTTTATTATATATGTCATGTGTTTTTGATTGATTCACTTGTATACTTTATCAAAATACTACTTTGTACACATCATTATCTTTATAAAACTTCTACTCATGAGAATTAGATCATAATGCTCATCTACTCAATTCTCTGCAAACTTAAGTAAATGCACTAGATAACAATGCATGATAGCTACAATGTTTATGTTTACTTGAAATGCAAATTTTATTACATTGTAGTTTTTGTATCTTTTCTTGATATTATGAAATCATGCTTGCAATTTTATCTTAATGGAATAGCATCTCTTCAATCTTTAACTAAAACATCAACTTTTCAAATTTAAAACTCATTATCATTTATATGATTTTATCTTCTAAAATGATGTTTTTGTTTAAGAGTGCTTATTATATTCTTCTGCTAAGTTTACCACTTATGCTCATTCATGTCTATTATTTTTAACACTGTGGTTTTCTTTTCAACAAGTGGTATCTTAAAATATGAATACTTACTTTATCATTTCAGTTATGTTGCTTACTACTTTATGTTACATCATGCTTATATTTTTCTCAACAAGTAGTATTGAACAAACTTTTGATTGCATCCTATTTTTCTTCTCGACATAGAACATATTACTCCTTATTGCACACTCTCACCTAAACCATCTTTTGGTACTACCAAAAGGGGAGAATAATTTATAAATCTAATATTTAGGGGGGGGGGTACATTATAATGATTTCAAACTCAAAGAAAGTATCTTTGTAGGGGAAGTAATCATATAGGAGGTGCATACACTATCATATGCTCGATCATGACAATCCTTCAATAAGTGGTTCCTAATCAATCTTAGAAGATATACACTCATCCCTACCCACTTTTGCTAAAAACAAAAGGGGAGAAGAAATTGAGAAATCTAGTCGAATAGATATTTAGGGGGAGTAAATTATAAGAGAACACTTGTGTAGGGGGAGGACTTCATATAGAAAGAGTATGCATGGCGCTTTAAAATCTATCATGCTTTTAACCTGTTATTTATGCATATATTATTACCTCACTTATCTATAAACACAAATGGTCTTAATCTCACTAATTTCTCATACAGGTATTTGTTATTATCAAAAGGGGGAGATTGTTGGAGCCTATGTTCCGCATCTCTTGGTTTGAGAATAACAAATACCATGTTGTATTTGATCTTGTATTTTGTGTGTTTATAGTGTGCAGGTTGTACAGGAACAATAGCTACACTTCCCTAGGAGACAAATCTCTAGAAAGATAGCTAACGCCTCGCATTAGTCGTTAACACCCCGCGTTAACTTCCATCGAGAAGGAATCCGTCGAGAAGAAATGTCATCGAGAATGAATCCATCGAGAAGCCAGAGACAATGCCAGGCATTAGGTCTTAACGCTGGGCGCTAGCCATTCGACGAAATGAGATGCCGCACGACGAAATGACGTTCAATGAAATGAGATGCCAGTCGATGAAATTGCGTTCGACGAAATGAGATTCCGTTCGACAAAATTGCGTTCGACAAAATTTGATGATGTTCGACAAAATGAGATTCCATTTGATGAAATGGCGATCGACGAGATGAGATGCAGTTCGACGAAATGGCGTGCCAGCTGTTTAAAAGGAGAACAAAACTCAACGCCACTGTTGACTCTTAACGCCTGCGTTGAATCTACAAACTGTCACGATCTTGATGGTTGCGCGATTTCAGCCATGACAGTGCACGTTCACTAACACCGGCTTAACGCCACGTGTTAGATTCTGTGGCTATTTAAAGTACAACTCCTCTCACTCTAAAAGAGATGATTCTAGAATTCCAATAATTTTAAGAGAGGCTCGTGTACAGCAATTAAGAGATCTCCCTTAGTCTATCATGAAGATCTAAAGAGGATTTTGAAGGAGAAGGTCTACAACGCATATTCCATACGAAGGACGATCGTTTCAAGAACGCCAACATCTACATCGCCTTTCTCTTCACCTTCAGAATTTCGTGGTGAGTTTCTCTTTACTTATCTTGTAATCTTTTACTTTTTCCTTTTGTAATTTGTGTGGAGAGATCGTTCGGGGAGAACGTCAGATTCCGGGAAGGATTCTGTGGGTAAATTCGGCGCGGTTGTTGGCGACTAGGTCCTTGTGTGGCTTAGGGCGTAATTCGCCACCTTGTACGTGGCGACTATGTTGAGGGTAGATCTAGGGGGTGGCTAGAGGACTTATCTGGTGATAGATAGGCTATAGCCAATTGGTCATTGGGAGAAGGACCGGTGAAACAACAAAAAGGGTTTTTACATATTCTCGCTTTGATTTCTAGCGTTATAGAAATTAAACATTTTTGTATTCAATTTATTATGAAATAAAATCATGTTTTTTAAGGTTCTATTCAATTGATATTATTTCCACTTCAAGAATGTTTTAATTTATATTTCATTAAAGTATTAAAATT
Source organism: Dactylorhiza incarnata (assembly GCA_033032865.1). Classification (NCBI taxonomy): domain Eukaryota; kingdom Viridiplantae; phylum Streptophyta; class Magnoliopsida; order Asparagales; family Orchidaceae; genus Dactylorhiza; species Dactylorhiza incarnata. Next base: position 65,223 of record JAWHQI010001409.1, on the reverse strand, counting down.
AACATTTCTGTCATTATCTTTGAAATACAATAATCTTTTTCATTATCTCTGATTTTCTGGAATTGTATTTCATTTAAGATTTCATAAGTAAAATCATTGCTGCAATCTTTTAGTGCTAAGGAATATTTTCTGGAGATCTAACGCCAGGCGTTAACACTTAACGCCAGGCGTTAGCAACAGTTAACAAAAAGTTTTGTTTCTTATGTTTAAAAAAGAATCTTCAATACAATCTTTTCTGAGATATCAAAATATATTTTTTTATAAAATATTCCTAAACTTTGATAAATTTAATAAAGATTTAAAATTCCATAAAACCCATATTCACCCCCCCCCCTCTAAGGGCGCCGTAAGATCCAACAGAAATGCCTCAGATCCGTCGGAAGATTGTGCGAGCGAACGGGAAGGTCGTCCTGAGCAGGTTGCGAGCTGAAGGCCATTTGGTGTCGGACGTGATGAGCCTGACGGTGATGGACATCATCCCGACCCTACTCGTCGAGGAGTCCACCTCTCCTCTATGAATTCCTTCTCCCCAGCCAAGCGAAGACGAGGAGGATGATGATGATGAAGACGACGACGATGATGATGACGAGGAGGAGGATGTTGACATCGACGATGAGGATGGATGCGATGATGGAGCCTAGTCGCCAGGGCATATTTTTGACTTCTCTGGAACACTTTTAAATCTTTTGTGCATGTAATACTTCAAAATATATAAATGATAGAAAGAAAGATATTTTTCGCTCGCCTGCTCTTGGCATACTCGCTCATTTTTGCGGTACGCCGACTAGGCTCTTTAGGTTTGAACTCGATGAGTGCTCGCTAGGATCAGAAGCTCGAAGCGAGATTGAGTGCTCGCCGTTGCGATTAGTGCGACCTTGGGAGATGCTCGAGTCGATCGATGATTATTCCTTACTCACAAATGTCAAATTCTCACCTGTATACTCGCATGGTAGATGATCGCCAATAAGCACTCTTGCTTATTTTCAAAGTTTTTGATGATGCTTGAGTTGTGGGAGAGACTCGTGGGGTACCATGGACTCTTCTCAAATAACTTCTCTAGTCTGATGAGAAGTGCAATTGGGGGGTGACTCGGCCAACATGCAAGAGGGGAGCTGATCTCGACCGTCAGTACAGAGGTTAGGTCTAGGAGAACTCATTCCCGAGGCTCTGTCCTATCACCCAACTTGGATTTTTCCAAGAATCAAGTCGGAGGGTTGTCCCCTATCTTGGCTGCTAAGTTGTCAGAGGATCTTCACCCTATCACTTCAATAATCAGAGGGGTTAATCATTCCGGCCCATATGATTAGAATAAATGACAAACGGGCTTAGCTTTTGCTACGAGCTTTTAGCTCTTAAAAAACAACGACACCTTTATTCAAGGTTATTTCTGCTAGTAAAACTGATCATCTCTTTGCCAAGTTTGGGGGGTTGGCATTCGGACTCTCCTCTGATGACTTTTCCAGTCAGATGAGAAGTGCAATCGGGGTAACTCAGCCAACATGCAAGGGGGGAGCTGATCTCGACCATCAATGCAGAGGTTTGGTCATAGGAGAACCCACTCCCACGGCTCCGTCCCACCACCCGACTTGGATTATTTACGAGAGATTAGCCGGAGGCCCGCTACCCAAGCCGATCGTGGAGATCGCTTTCACCTATTTTTAGAAAAGAACTTCCAGACGAAAATAACTCTCGCGGACCATATTTCAGGGGATGAGGAATTTCATTGAAGTAATAACTTTACCACTGGAGGGGGATGTGTACAATCCAACTATGGGTAGAACCTTTTCAGGTCATCACCGGTCTAGTGCTCCCAAGTAGCAAGCGGTATCCGCCAGTTGCTAATGACTCATGAATGATGAAGGGCCCTTCCCAATTAGGGTTTAGTTTCCCGACGATGGCTGGCCTTCCCACCGCGTCTACCTTCTTCAGAACGAGGTCACCATCTTGGAAGTGCTTGAGGCGGACATGCTTGTCGATGTATTTCACCATTCTTCTCTTGATCCCTTCCTGCCTAGCCGAGGCTAAGTCCCGATGCTCTTCAATGTAGTCAAGAGATAGCCATTGAGCCTCCTCATTTTCCAGCCGTCATTCTTCATCTCCCTCTCCATCCGCAACTACTCTGGGACTTCTGACCTCGAACTCTACCAGGATGAGATATTCAGACCCATGAGAGAGTTTGAAAGGGGTCTCTCCCGTGACTGAATTAGGAGTGGTTCTCAGAGACCATAGGACCAAAGGAAGCTGATCAGCCTAGTTTCCTCTCAGGTTCTCGACCTTCTTCTTCAGGAGGTTGATAATCAGCTTGTTGGCAACCTCCACCTCTCCGTTGCTCCTAGGATGATGCACTGAGGGTAACCGAAGATTGGTCCCCAGTTGCTTACAAAAAGCCTCCATCTCGAAACTGGCAAATTGAGGACTGTTGTCGGTGATGACGGTGAGAGGGATCCCGGACATGCAAGCTATTTCTCCCCAGATGAAGGTCTTCACAACTTGAGAGGTGATTTTGGCCAGAGCTTTGGACTCAATCCACTTGGACAAGTAGTCGATCATGATGAGAACAAAATTCCTCTACCCACTAGCCTGGGGAAAGGGGGCCTATCAGATCCATTCCCCAGATAGCGAACAACCACGGGGCTGTAGTGGAACAAAGTTGACGGGCTGGTTGTAATTGTAGAGCGGAGAACAACTGGCATTTCCTGGAAAAGGCTTTGGCATCCTTCCGGATGGTCGGCCAGAAGTAGCCATGCCTCAGGATTCTTTTCTCCAAACTGCGAGTCCCTGAATGACTTCCGCACTCTCCCGAGTGGAACTCTTCAAAAACTCTAGGTATTTCGACTTCTGAAATGCATTTGGCCAAGGGACCCGAGATGGTCTTGTGGTATAGCTCCCCACCGTGCAAAAGGTAGTACGCTGCTTTGTACCTAAACTTCCTCTGATCTCCGTCATCTGCCGGGAGTTGACCGAAAGTCAAGAATGCTATGAATGGGTCCATCCAGGAAGGTCATTGCTCAATCTCCATCAACTCTCCTTCTTGATGGATGGTCGAAACAACTCGATGATAGTCCCTCCATCCCTTAGACCGTACTGGGTTAGACGGTCTGCTACCGAGTTCTCCTCCCATGGCACGTGCTCGATGAATAAGGACTGGAATCCTCCGATCAATCCCTTCACCTCGACAAGATACTTCTGCAAGATGGTGTCGCGTACTTCAAACTCTCCCTGAATCTGTGACGTGACCACCATCTAGTTCGTGAAGGCTCCTGGGCGAGACGTAAGCCCGCCATGATGGCTTTGTACTCTGCTTGGTTGTTTATGATGGGGAAGAGGATCTCGACTGCTTGCTCGATCCTAGTTCCCTGTGGGCTGACGAGCACAATGCCTACTCCCATAGACTTTTTCCTGAAGCTCCATCAACGAACATTTTCCAGGCCACCAGATTAGAAGTCTCTCTATCTGGATACGATTCTCCTGAGCTGTCAGCTAAGAAGACCGCCACTACTTACGCTTTGATCACCACTCGGGGCGAGAAGGAAATGCCGAACTAACTGAGTTCTACCGACCATTTCGCCAGCCTTCCCAAATGCTCCACTCCTTTCAAGATACTCCAGAGGGGATGATCGGTGATGACCCAGATGGAGTAATCTTGAAAATAAGGTCGGAGCTTCTGCGCCGACGCCACCAAGGAGAAGGCAAGCTTCTCTAGGATCGGATATCGTAGCTCCGCCCTTTTTAGTACCCAGCTAACATAGTAGATTGGTAGCTGCTTTCTACCTTCTTCCCGGATGAGCATCGAGCTCACTGCTTCATCCCCTACTCCCAAGTAAAGGAGTAAGTCTTCACCTTCTTTCGGGCTTTGGAGTAGAGGTGTCTCGGTTAGCTGCTGCTTCAATTCCCCGAATGCCTTCTCGCACTCTTCGGACCACTCAAAGTTTTCACTCTTTCCGAGTGTCTTGAAGAATGAAGAGCACTTCTCCCCGGCCTTTGCTAGGAATCGGCTAAGACCTTCCAACCTTCCAGTCATTCTTTAGACTTCCTTGGCGCTCTTCGGCAAATCCATCTCTAGGATGGCCTTAAACTTGTCAAGGTTAGGCTCTACTCCCTTTGGGGTAAGGAGATGCCCCAAGAACTTTCCTCTCCCTGCCCCGAACATGCACTTTGCTGGATTGAACCTCATCTTGAATCTTTTGAGCATCGTGAAGGTCTCCACCAGATCGGTCACATGCTCTTGGATGCTCTTGCTTTTCATCAAGAGGTCATCCATATACACTTCCAGGTTCCTCCCCTTTTGCTTCTGGAAAACATGATCCATCATCCGCTGATTGGTAGCTCCCACATTTTTTAGCCCGAAGGACATCATCTTATAGTTGTAGCAGCCATCTCTAGTGATGAAAGAAACATCACGACAATCGGGAGGATGCATCCGGATCTGGTGGTATACTGAAAACGCATCAAGAAATTCATCACAGAAAAACCGATAACTGAATCAACCAGCGCGTCAATTCGAGACATAGGATAACAATCCTTCAGTCAAGCTTTATTCAACAATGAAAAGTCTATACACATTCTCCAGCCTCCTCCAGCTTTCTCCACCATTATAACATTCGAGACACAGCCTGGATGCTGGACCTCTGACACGAAGCCTGCCTCTAGCAGCTTCCTCACCTCCTCCGTAATAGGCTCAGCCAACAAGGAGGCACTCAACCTTTTCTTCTGGCGGATGGGCTTGACCTCGGGGTCTAGATTGAGGCGATGACAAGCGAACTCCGCGTCAATCTCGGGCATCTCAACAGCACTCCAGGTGAAGATGTCGACATTCTCTTGCAGACATGATGCCATATCGATCTTTTCTTCATTCTTCAGAGACCCTCCTATCTTCAGCAATCCAGGTACTCCTGCCTCAGAGATTACCTCAATCTCTTCCACCTCCTCTGCGGCTTCAAGCCGAGCTGCTCACTTCAGGGCCTTCTCCAGCTCCTCAGCGTCCGCCAACTAGCTGATGGTGCTGACCGCGCTGAGGTAGCACTCGCGAGCGGCTCTTGGATTGCTCTTGATGCTCACCTAAACCTCCCATGGACAGTACTTCAGGCACTAATGGTAGGAGGATGGTGTAACATCCCAATTCTAGCTAGACCCAGACTCTGTCTCGGTAAAAGCCGCAGGACCCTAAGTTGGTTAGGTTTGAGTCACGGTTAATAAGGGTGGGTGTAGCGCCCTCGCTCCCTAAAAATAGGAAATAAAGGAAAGAACTTGTAGAAGCGAGCTAGCGACAGCGGTAGTGATACTGTCGGTGGTAGCCTTCAACACGATATGGCTATTGTGTCATCAAAAAAGGGTGTTTCCTCATCGATACGCTAGCGCCGACGGTAGAGATACCGCTAGCAATAGCTTTCAAAATGACATGTGGCCTCACATGATGATATGGGTACCTTGTCGTCAAGAAGGGGTACCTTGTCATCGAAAAAGGTGTCTTGTCATCGAAAAGAAGTACCTTGTCATCAAAAACATGTTGGTTTCTCAAAGATATTGTCGATACGCTAGCGCCGACGGTAGTGATACCTCCGCCGGTATCCTTCAAAATGATGAGTGTACTTGTCGTCAAAAAGTAGTTGGGTTCTCAAATATACCATTGTTACGCTAGCACCCGCGGTAACCTCTAGAAAAATGTGGACAGAGGTGATATCCTATCCTTGCTTATTTAAAGGCTAGGAGGTGGCTTGGGTCAATAGGACAGTGACACATGGATGGATTGTCAAATCAAAAGCATGGGATGTGTTTTTCCCATTAATGTTAGTCAAATAAAATCCACTCATTCTATTCTCCCTTAAACCTTGAACCCCATTCCCTCATGCAAAGCTGAGAATTTTCTTCTTCCTCTTCCTCACACCACAAGGTGATAACCAGCAACTTTCCTTGAAGGAGCAAGGATTTGAAGGAGGATTTGGAGCTTGGCCGACCGCCACCTTGTCGGTAAGAAGACAAGCTTGAACCATGGCTAAAAATTAAGATGACTTCCACCCCCTCTCCCTTAGTGCTAGATCTTTAGATCTAAAATAGGATAGATATTGGGCTCAAGAGAGCTTAATTTCAGTGAGATTCATGGAGTTTCGTAGGAGGAGACCACACTAGAACTTACGTTCTAGAGCTTCATTCGCCGAGAAATTATCTTCAATCAATTCCTCTCTTCAATACGAAGTGGTAGGACTTGATTTCGTGAAGAACGATGGTCGAATGAGGGAGTATTGGAGGAGAGAAGGTGAAAAAATATGTGTGTGCTGGAGGAAGAAGATGAACAGATGTTGTTCATCTATATTAAGATCCATGCAAATTTATAATATTTAGACAAAAACCTGTTTTCTGCAAGTGACAGACTTCAAGCCTATTTTTAGGCAAGATCCGGCCACATTCTGGTCTTGCGCTCAACACAAAAGTTGTAGCCCTCGGAAAGTCCTTTCCAACGAGTGGTTGTGCATTTTCAGGGGAGCACTGTAGCTCCCGCAATGTGAAATAAAAAATGGTTGTGCAGAAGACGATATTGTTTAAGTACAGGACAGCTTGGTGTCCAGATTTACACTGTTGGGTTCAAACCTGATTTTAGATAGGTTAGGCTTAGATCTAGACCTTGGACTCAACACAAAAGTTGTAACCCTTTATGATAACTATTCGGAATAGGGTGGCACATAATTTTTGGTTGTCTGCCACTCCCAGAAATCATATTTAATAAGCATTGTTGAATATGTATAGATTTTTGATGTTTTAATTTTGTATAAATGTGTCTGATAATATTATGATCACCCTTGTTTATTTTTAGCATTTTTGGATACATATTTTCCATGAATTTGCTTGTTGTATCATATCAATGTAAAGTACCATAAATAAGTATTGGGTAATACAATGAGGTTGAAATTTGGTGTGAACGATTCAGGCATTATTTATGACCTATGGTAGAAGTTTTGGCGCATTTGATTTTGAATTGAGTCTTAAATCAAATATGCCATTATAAATTACTATGCTGAAATGAGATGTTAAGTTGCTCGTTTAGACAAGGATTTTGTAAATGTGCATAAAATCGTACCTAAATCACGTGGTAATCTATCAGAGGGTTTATATTTGTGATAACCGCTTAGTAAAGATTATGATTGATGATTCTTAAAAAGAATGGGCATGAGATCATTAGTATTGACTAAGGGTGATTGAATGATGCTTATGAATTCAATTGTGTTCAGAGCATGTTGTCAATCGAGAATGAGGATTGGTATGGTTAATATGTATGGGCAGATTAATATAGTGAACTTGGACATGGCATTACACGCACAAGTAGTCATATAGTATCAACAAGAGTATTTCCCTTTCATACATGTACCACTGCACAAGAGTTATGACAACTCGGTATGGGTAGCAATGACGGTTTGGTATGGATTATAGGTTATGGTTATATCTTAAGGTGTTATGTCAAGGACCCAGTTGGTAAGTCCTTGTATGGTAGTTAGCGTCATTGAAACTTGTAATATTAACATGTGTGTTGACTTGGTTAAGAGTCCTTGGGTGCTTGATAGCACGTGTTGAGCATGTGAAATTACTTGGGTGTGCATAGTTTCACACGATTGCATAATGATCCTTGTTGGAGGAATACTTGTGGCAGATCTACGGGCTCGCCAGTCATCACACCGACGGGAGATGGAAGATAAATCTTGATCGGTTGGGTTAGGCCTTTGGTGCTTACTTCCCAAAGCCCCTTCCGCATGAAAAGACTCAGCTGGTTTAGCGAGCAAGAGTAAGCAGGGTCTCCGATATTGTGTTCTTTGCGTTGAGGCGTACATAAGGCCTAGGTCTGGTAGTATGCATGCCCACCTAGTAATGGAGAAGCCCGTTCCACTGTCTCCGTCTGGCCACGACGTGAGGTGCCAGAGTGGTTAGCTACCCTCGAAAAGGCAGAAGTATGAGTCTATGTCGACATAGCAAATTAGAGTGCGTGCGTAAATCATGGGTGAGTCATCATACATACATTCATTGCATTGCATCTCATAAAGATCGTCATCATATAAACTTGTATGGGCACCTTTATATGATGAGTTACTTATAACAAAAGACCCTTAATTTATAAGGTTGTATGGGCATCCTTATAAGTTAAGTTTAATTCAGTTTTGTATATACTTGCTCTATTATACTCTGTTGCTGACTCTACTGCTAGATGTTGTGTTCTTTTATACATGCTAGTAATTCTTGTTGCTTATATATACATATGCTGCTCTCTTATTACACCGTCATATACCACCTGCTTGTATATACTGATTATATTGCAGCGTTCTATTTCTTCCCTTCTGCCCGATGCCTAAGAGTCGTCGGGGGAGAGGATGTGAAGCCACTGATGAGTCCCAATTATATAGGGTTTTCGTACTCATCTGGGCCTATTTTCTCACTCGTGCACTACACATTCAGCGTTAAAATGCTCATATCTGCTCTTTTCATCACTTTACACATAGTGCACTCTCTTCGCCTAGTGGGGTGTGCAATTGCACATTCTGTGTTGGGGGTATGCCTCTGCGGGTTCCCTATGCATGTGTTGTTGATAATTTGGGTGTTAGCCTTGTGGCTGGTGCTATATTCTGTGGATTGGTCTTGTGATTTTTATTGTGTGCAGGTGGACTATACTCTTGAGCTAAGCATTGCACTTTGGGTAAATCTCACGACCGTGTGATTATTGTTAACGCACGATCGAACCGATCATGCGATTTACCTAGAGCTGCTTGTGATGATGTTCATCGTGCGTTTTCCTTGACACGCGATTGACTCCAATCGTGCATGAAGGAAATCGCATGACCTACCTGGATGCCGACAAAATCTGAGGCCTGCCCCACCCCGTGTGTTTTTGGCCGTGCACGAGCATTCCGCTCGTGCGTGAACAAAAATGCACTATTTTCCTGTAGCTCCAGGCACTGTTTATCTTTATAAATCGCACGGTCCAAAACGCACGGTCATGCGTCTTTGTCGAGCATTTCTTATTTTAACGCCCCCTATTTAAGCGCGCAGGATGATCCGACCTAGAAAATATTTTTTTCGCTCTTTTCAAGCGGGAGCCGTTGAGAGGAGTTAGAGAGCGCCACTTCTTGCCCTCAACTGTGCTCCACCTTGGGAGAGAAGCTTCGGCGATCATTACTCCGTAGAACTCTCGCTACAAGCTTCGTTGCCAGCCACCGCCATTGTTGCTAGCTCTTAAGCTCCACTTCCAACCATTTCGTGCTGCATTTCGGGAAGACGGACTCATTAGAGGGAACTAACAACTCCTCTCCATACCCCGGACGTCAACGTGGACCGAGCTAGGATAAGGACCGACAACCCTTGTGTCCGGCCACGAGTCCCGACAAGCTTCGTATGATCGGTTGTACTTCTTCCCCCTTCTTGTTATTGTAGTACTGATATTATGTTTTGATGTGTTGGAACAATGTGTAAAAACCTTAACGTTGCTCTAAATGTTAATCATGCATTTGTGATTACGTTGGTTTTTTTTACATCCGTGGTGCGCTGAGTTTATTTCTTCCCTGCTGCTTGTTGTGTGTTTGTGTCGTCCTAGCTATTGCTAGGAGGTTGCTTGGAGAAGAGGTGATTGCGACCCTCATTGTTCTTCCATACACCCCATTACCCATTTGGGTAATCCATCCAAGCGACGCGGTGACGGCGAACCGCATTTTATTTCCTGTTAGTGACGTAAAAACAAAATCACAACCCCCCCCCCCCCCCTGTCGGTTCGTTTCACCCATGCAATTATTTTCTTGAATAGAGAATTTGCACTCCCTACCTGCACTCCACGAGAGATCGATACTTGGGGACTTGCTCCCATTTTTATTACTTGAGCGACCGGTGCACTTGTCGTTTGAGCATCAAGTTTTTGGCGATGTTGTCGGGGAGTGCAATTGTCGTGTGTTTTCTTTAACAAGATAATAGTTGTGAGCGTGTTGTTTTCTTTTGATTGCTTTTGTATTTTTTTTTGTTATGGAAGGACAAATACCAAAAGACATTCAAGATGCTAATCTTGAGTCTGAACGGGCAAGGAGAGCTCGTTTACGTGAAGAGGAGGCAAGGGAAAGAGAAGAATTGATGTTATGGGCCACATTGTTAATGCTCAAGGAGGTCAAATTCCTGATGAACAGGAAGAGGTCTGCCCTCGCGCGTGGACAATGCGTGACTTCACTACCCCTACGGTGGGAAGTATCTATCCAGTGTTTGGCCCGGTGATTGTTAACAACCAATTCGAGATCAAGCCGGCTATCTTGAATATGAATCAAAATAACACACAGTTTTCAGGGCTGCCAAGTGAACACCCTCATCTACATCTTGCTAAATTCTCAGATATCTACGGCACATTCCGCTATGCCGGGATCACGGACGATGTGGTTAAGCTCAGGCTATTCCCATTTTCTCTTCGGGATAAAGCCAAAGCATGGCTGCACATTATCCCTCCTGGGATTGCTGCTATATGGGATGCTCTTTCGTCAAAGTTCTTAGCTAAGTTCCACCCGATGGACAAGATAGTGAATGCTCGGCGAGAGGTAGCTACATTTAGACATCTTGATTAATAATCCTTGTCTAATGCTTGGGAGAGATTTGTTGAGCTACTGCGTGATGAGTCCGATTTATATAGGGTTTTTCTGACTCATCTGGGCTTGTTTTCACGCATTTGCACTTCACTTTCTGCACATTATTACTTATATTGCATTGATACTCTGGATTACACGGAGTGCACATTTTAGGCCTGTTGTGGTGTGCAATTGCGCACTATTTTGTTGGGGGCAAGCACATTATGCTCCCCATTCTTTTTATGCTTTTATACTTGTGCTGGAGGTGTGTTCCCAGCGTTTGGGTGTGTTGTGCAGGTGGGCAGATCGTCCATATTGCCCAGAATTCATCATGTATGAATCGCATGGTCGTGCGTTTTCTTGATGCACGGTCGGCTGCGATCGTGCGTTATGATCTGCTGGTCAATATGGTGATCTGCCCCGCTCGTGCATTTTCTTCACGCACGGTTGGCCTCAATCGTGCGCGAACAAAACGCACGACTTCCTATTGGTTGTCGGATTTCGAGTTTTCTGAATTTACCTGTGCGTTTTTACGCACGGTCGGCTTTGACCGTGCGTGAGTAAAATGCACGGGCGCACCTGCGTCATCTTCCTGGCATTTGTTCTCGATTAATATCGCATGGTTCACGCACGGTCGTGCGTTCTACCGTGCTTGACAAAATTTCGGATTATTTTGTATATTAGTTGCAGCTCTTGCCCTATTCCGGATCGATTTTCTTTCTAGCGCCCAGAGCTCTAGTTCCGCTCCATTTTCGCCGCTCCATCACTGCCAACTTCGGGAGGAGCTCCGGACGAGATTCTCTTGCAAATCTCAAGCCGGAACGTCCTCTAGTCCTCCTCCATTGTTCGTGCACCTCCGAAGCTCCATTTTGAGGGATTCCGTGCTGCACTTGTGAGGTTTTCCGGTGAGATCGTGGCCAAAGAAGATTGACGGAGAAGACAGGTATAATAGAAGAATGTGACAGCTCTTCCGGACCCCGGACGGTAGTTGGAGCCCGAGCTCGGACAAGGATTGACAACCCTAGATTCCGACCGTGAACCTCCGATGAGTCTCCGTGCTTTGGATGTAATCTCGACCCCCTTTATATTGTAGTACTGTTTTTCTTCTATTATTTGGGTGTATGAACAATGTTTGCTAAACCTTGTTTTGTCATTTAATATTTCATGTCTATGTCAAATCGTTATGTGTGGTTTATGCAAGTGAGGAGCGCCCCATTCCATCCTCCATGCCGCCGTCATGTTCGTGTGCCGCACTAGCAATTGCTAGTGGCATGCTTGTCGACGAGGTGCTTGCGACCCTCATTCCGCCTGCCTACTCGCCCATCCGCCTAGTGAAGCGTGGCATAACGGCCCGTGTAATCCATTCGCCTAACGAAGCAGCGCGCTCAAGGCCTACACAGTTCGATTCCGCTTGCCTACTCGTCCATCCGCCCTTGCGAAGTCGCGCTTTCAAGGCCTACCTAGTCTCCATCCCGCCAAGCAAAGCATTGCATAGAGGCATTGCATAGGAGTAGTTGTAGTATTTTCTTTTATTTCCACAAACAACATCACCCCCGTTTCCGCAACCCATCCTACCTAAAGGACTTCAATCTCAAGTCCTTCCTTGAAAGTAAACTCCACCTTACTATGTTCCTTCAAGATCGATACTCGAGGATTTACTCCTCGTTTTATATTACTTGAACGATCGGTGCACTGCCGTTTCGTGCCGCAGTCTTGCTACCGCCTATAGTGGTGTGCTAGATTCGTGCATCAAGTTTTTTGGCGCCATTGTCGGGGAACACAGACGTGTGAGTTTTTTGAAGAGGAAGATAATAGATAGTAGTTCTTCCAGTGTCTATAGCCGCCTTATTATTTTTGTTTGCTTTTTAATTATATATTTTTTGTTATTATTTCTCTCTCCTATTCTAAAGTTTTAGGCAAGTTTAATCCAAGGAGTTTTATTAGTTTGTGTAAATTTCCTTGCAAAGAATTTCTGTTTCGTTTTATCTGCTTTAATAATTGAAAATGTCGTCATGGGATATTTCTCCTAGCACTTACGACAAGATGGTTTATTATATAGACCAAATGAAGGAGTTAAATGCTATGCAGTGTAGGAACGTTGTTTGCTTGTTGTGTCGATGAGAGGGTCATGAATTGAGGAGCTGTCCTAGTCTTTTCAATCCTGACTGCTGCTCCATCACTCATGACAAAATTGTCCCTATCACTCATTCTTTACCCATGGAGGCAATCGTGCCCTCTACCCCCGAGCTTATTTCATGCATGGACTCCTCACTCCCTGTGTATGGCTTCACTCCTAGTGATGGAGATCACTCATCTGTTGGCCAACAAGGAGAGGAATGGCAGCTCCTAGATGCACCTGAGTGGGATGAGGAAAGTATTCTTTCCATCGGGGAGGCTTTAGCTGATCTTTTTGCGGAGGAACCAAATCTTTTTGTTCCTCTAGTTTCATTGCAAGATTTTTCTACACACATTTTTTATGATCCTATCGAAGTAAAGGAGCGGGGTGATGCTTCTGACTCGGAGGGTGCTCCAAAGTGGGATGAGGAGTTTGTTTTCACCGAAGGGGAGAATTAATACTTTGAACACGATGGTGCACCTCGGTGTGATGAGGAGAATACTCTCTCTGATGAGGAGGTTTGCACTTCCTCATGGGACGAGGAGGTCCAACTAACCCCCGAGGTGCTTGAGTTCTTGGGTTCCCCTCGCTATGATACTTACGATGATGATAACGATCTATCCTTGGATCTTGCTGGGAGTGAGACTGGGACCACTCCCCCGATTTTCGATTATTTAAGTTTTTCTTCTCTTTTATTTCCTGACACCCCTTCTTCATCTGAGCCTGTGCGGGTTGAGTCTTCACAGGTACTCCAGGAGGACTTGGAGCATTTTGCTCTAGTCAATGATGAGTGTATCCTCTCATGTGAGGAGGTTGACCCCTCCTCCATAGTGGAAGCCTCATTCATTGCCTTCTCTTCATGCCGCCTCCCTGAAGATGATACCTTGCTGGGCAAAGATGTTTTTGGTGAGAATAGTGATGAGGACTCCTCCTCCTTTTCTTACATTCTCTACGCTCTACCTGTGTTCAGCAGGTATTATTATTTAGGTAGGGGAGTAACAGTTCTGTCGCCGTATCGGTACCCGCTACCGACACGGATATTAGGCCAGTTGCCTGTCCACTTCTCCTTCCATACTCCCATTAGCTAGATATTTTCAGGTTTGAATAATTCGTGCTGGGAGGACAATAACCATGGTAGTTATCTTACTTTTCCTGCAATTCTTATTTCATCTTGTTTAGTTTAGTTAGCTGTATTTCATTTTTATGTTTGTATAATGTCTTTTGTTTTTGCGGAGCTCACCCCTGCAGGTATTCTTTTTCTGGTTGGCGGTTACTGCAGCTTTGTCTCGGTTTACACGCCAATTTTCTGGTATGATCACTTGCTGAGCATTGGGTACTTTCTTCCCCTCGCCCTCATTTAAATTTCATGTTGATATTTTATGCTGGTTGGTTTAGTTTAAGTCTGGGGGAGAGATATTTATTGTACCCACTGCACGTGCACATCTCAGTGCATGCTAGAAGTATTTTATTTCAGTTATTTTATTTGTTCATCTTCATCGTACACCACTACACCCACTTGAGCGCGCACTCACTTATGTGTGTGTTTCCGTTCGCACTTATCTTGGTTTGGAATGTGAAATAGGATGTTAGCTTAGGAATTGCAAATCGGAGTGCGATGCTGACTCTTGTAGTGCTCTAGTCGCATCTGCATGCTCTAGTAGAAATTTGAGTAAAATTAGATTATTTATATGCATTTAATTTATGATTAGTGTTTTTGCGTAGTTTTAAATTTATTATACTCAATTGGTGAATGTGAATGAAATTGTAGGCAAGCGCTAGTGGTGTGTTGCTCGAGTCGGATGGAAGGTTTACCTTTCTCGTGGGCTAAGAACTTGCCCCAAGCGACTCTTGAAGCATGGACGAGAGCAACTCATATTGTTAAACGTGATGTAGGCCATTTTTTTGGCTAGTTTGAGCCTTGTTTTCATTGACCTATGCGTTTACCTTTGCAAGCCTAGTTTGTGGCTACCCTTCCTTTGTTTCAGCTCTTCTTTCAATCACTAAAGCCTGAAACATACCCTATTATCGCAACCAAGTAGCGAGTTAACTGAAATCACTGAAATCATATTTCTTGATTTGGTGTGATGTTTAGAATCTTTGTGATTTGAAAGAAAAAGTGTATTGTGTGCTGAACACATTATTGTAAACCAACCGGGGGATAAAAGAAAAAGAAAAAAAATGAAGTTAAAAGAAAGATCTGAAAAGAATTGGAATGAAAAGAATTCACTTTGGGCGTAGTAGAAAATTCAGCTGGTATTTGTTGGAGTAGGTTGTGTGCACACCCAGTTTTCAAGCTATGTCTGGGGGTGTGTCACACTAGCATCGTTCTTGGTCTTGTTTTTGTGCAGCGATATCTTTTGACTCAATTGGGTTGCGTAGCCGTCTCGTTTATCATTGAATATCATACCGTAACCTAAGCCCCATTATAACCTGAAAGCCCTATTGATTTAACTTGTGAGTTTGCTAGCGCCGTGGAGAGAGTGTAACCGGGCAAGCTTATGGCTCTTGTCGTTGATGGATTTCAGCGGAGTTATCCCTGAATTCTAGTCTTTTGCAACACCCTCCTGAGTGGCTTGTTTAATTTCACATCGGGCACGACCGCACAAATTCTTCATGATTCACCATCTGAGTATAACGAAATCTTTATTTACGCTTTAACACTTTTGTAAATTAGTTAGCATAGTTAGAATCTCCTTTTACTAAATTTCAATTTGCATGCGTATGATACTTCGCACCGTGCTCCTATTTTGCAATTCCCTTCACTAACTACCATTTTCATACTCCGCCGGATTTGTTTGCTCGGGACATGCAAACAGGTAAGTCTGGGGGTGTGATGAGTCCGATTTATATAGGGTTTTTCTGATTCATCTGGGCTTGTTTTCACGCATTTGCACTTCACTTTCTGCACATTATTGCTTATATTGCATTGATACTCCGGATTACATGGAGTGCACCTTTTAGGCCTGTTGTGGTGTGCAATTGCGCACTATTTTGTTGGGGGTAAGAACATTGTGCTCCCCATTCTTTTTATGCTTTTGTACTTGTGCTGGAGGTGTGTTCCCAGCGTTTGGGTGTGTTGTGCAGGTGGGCAGATCGTCCATATTGCCCAGAATTCATCGTGTATGAATCGCACGGTCGTGCATTTTCTTGACGCACGGTCGGCTGCGATCGTGCATTATGATCGGCTGGTCAATATGGTGATCTGCCCTGCTCGTGCATTTTCTTCATGCATGGTTGGACTCAACCGTGCGCGAACAAAACGCACGACCTCCTGTTGGTTGCCGGATTTTTGAGTTTTCTGAATTTACCCATGCATTTTTACGCACGGTCGGCTTCGACCGTGCGTGAGTAAAATGCACGGGCACACCTGCGTCGTCATCCTGGCATTTGTTCTGGATTAATATCACACAGTTCACGCACGGTTGTGCGTTCGACCGTGCCTGACCAAATTTCTGATTGTTTTGTATATAAGCTGCAGCTCTTGCCCTATTCCGGATCGATTTTCTTTCTCGCGCCCAGATCTCTAGTTCCGCGCAATTTTCGCCGCTCCATCACCGCCACCTTCGGGAGGAGCTCCAGCCGCCATTCTCTTGCAAATCTCAAGCCGGAGCGTCCTCTAGGCCTCCTCCATTGTTCGTGCACCTCCGAAGCTCCATTTTGAGGGATTCCGTGCTGCACTTGTGAGGTTCTCCAGTGAGATCGTGGCCAAAGAAGATTGACGGAGAAGACGGGTATAATAGAAGAAAGTGACAGCTCTTTCGGACCCCGGACGGCAGTTGGAACCTGAGCTCGGACATGGATTGACAACCCAAGATTCCGGCCGTGAACCTCCGTGAGTCTCCGTGCTTTGGTTGTAATCTCGACCCCCTTTATATTGTAGTACTGTTTTTCTTCTATGATTTGGGTGTATGAACAATGTTTGCTAAACCTTGTTTTGTCATTTAATATTTCATGTCTATGTGAAATCGTTATGTGTGGTTTATGCAAGTGAGGAGCGCCTCATTCCATCCTCCATCATGTCGTCATGTTCGTGTGCCGCACTAGCAATTGCTAGTGGCATGCTTGTCGACAAGGTTCTTGCGACCCTCATTCCGCCTGCCTACTCGCCCATCCGCCTAGTGAAGCGTGGCATAGCGGCCCGTGTAATCCATTCGCCTAACAAAGCAGCTCGCTCAAGGCCTGCACAGTTCGATTCTGCATGCCTACTCATCCATCCGCCCTTGCGAAGTATGCATTCAAGGCCTACCTAGTCTCCATCCCGCCAAGCAAAGCATTGCATAGCGGCCTTGCATAGGAGTAGTTGTAGTATTTTCTTTTATTTCCACAAACCAAATCACCCCCGTTTCCGCAACCCATCCGACCTAAAGGACTTCAATCTCAAGTCCTTCCTTGAAAGTAAACTCCACCTTACTGTGTTCCTTTGAGATCGATACTCGGGGATTTACTCCTCGTTTTATATTACTTGAACGATCGGTACACTGCCGTTTCGTGTCGCAGTCTTGCTACCGCCTATAGCGGTGTGCTAGATTCACGCATCACTGCGTAGATGCCCGCAACATGGTTGTGAGTCCTGGAATATGGTAGAAATTTTCTATTTTGTCTTGGAAACAAACTACAGGGTGATGACCGACGCTACTGCGGGAGGAACAATAATGAATCTGACCCCTGACGAAGCTTTGAGAATTATTCATGATACTGCTTCACATAGTAGTTATTGGACTGCCGGAAGGAATGCACCAAGGGGTGCCAGGAATTTATTTGCGGTAAATGCGGTAATGCCACCAAGGGAAACTACACAGCAGGTGTCTGATTATATGGTGATGCTTTCAAGATCAACTCCTCCCCCCACTCAAGTTATGGCAATCACGTGTCAAGGTTGTGGAAACCCCGGGCATCATGCCTACGAGTGCACTGCAGGTGAGCAACCCTCTGATTTTTCGAATACTTCTTTTGATGAGTGTAAATTTCTTAAATAGTCAAAACTGGTCAGTGCCATTTAATAATACGTATAACCCGTGTGTGAGAAATCATCCGAATTTTTCATGGAATCAAAATGCTCCAAGATAACGATGGCAAGGGGTCAAGCATCACTTTGATGCTCAAGCCTTCGGTAGCCAGCCTCGGCCACCACACCCGGGTTATGCGCAACCTGCACCACCCCAATGGAAGAGTGCCTTTGAAGAAATGCTGGAGAAGTTCGTCGAGCTAGCCCAAACTAGTATGGCTAATTAGACTGCTTCCATGAGGAATTTGGAGACACAAGTAGGCCAGCTGGCCCAAGTGCTCTCCGAGTGCACTCAGGCACTCATCCTAGTAATACTGAAAAAATCCCTGAGAGCAAGGAAAGAGCATCTCGGATGCGAATGGTTGCCAAAAAGACACGTGTGTTGTTAAGTGCAAAATCAACGATGTTGAAACTCTAGCACTATGCGATTATGGATCATCTCGCAACATTCTTGCTCTGCAAGATGTTGTGAAATTAAATTTGAATATGAAAATGGACGATCGGATTTTTCTAGTGCTGGGTAATGGTACTTTGGTTGATACTGAAGGTGAGGTGAAGGATGTATGTGTTAGCGTGGATGGGACGGAGGTCATCACTAACTTCTAGGTTTTGGTACCCATGGATAACGAATCTACCCCAATTTTGGGTGTCCCATTCCTGAAAGAGAGTGGGGAAACCCTACAATTTACTAATGGGCATGCAACCGTATCTATTAAGGTTGAGCAACATCTACCCTTCCCGGTGCCACTAAGGCTAACAGTGAGTCTGAGTTAATTCCTGATTTATATTTATTGGGAGCTGATGATAGTTTAGTGTTATGGAGAACAGGGAAGTTTGTGTCAAAAAGTGCCAGGAAGTTGAAGAAATCGAGGAGAAAACTGAGGTGGATAATGCCGTGAAGAGATGTGGAGGTCCGCATGGTGTTCGAATGGTGTTGCTACTGCCACTGCTTACATGGCAAATGTGGAATCATCTGAAACTTATTTACGTGTGAATAATAAATGTAAAACTATAAAATAGGTGTGATGGGCAGATCTTTCACCCAATGGGGAGGAAGAAATGAAGCCCCTAATTGAGAAGGGTGTTACCAAGACTTTTTCTGAGAGAGCGGTTGATGCTCATTGGCGATCACCTTCCGTGGAAAAATTGAAGTGGGAGAGATTGGAGCACAGGGCTCGCAGGTTCGCCCTCAAACGTGCAAAGGAAGAGGCGTGGGGTAGGGGAGATAACTCTCCCTTGGGACCAAAATCTTTCGCCTCTTCTCCTTTTCATGTATCGGGGGAGGATCATTGCAAATCGGCATATAACTAAGGTGTGGCGAACCCTTTGGTGTCCTTCTGTTTTGCTTCTGTCAATGTTGTTGTTTTGTGTCGTTGGTCTAGTTTTTGTGCTATTTTATTTCTGTGAGATTTTGTTTTGGTTAAAACACTTTCTACTATTGCTTAATACAAGTATTAAGTCCAGCTTAAGGACGGTAAAGAAAAGCGCTGCTGGGAGACAACCCAATTCTTCTATTTTATTGTGCTTTTATGCTTTTAGTTGAATATTATATATGTTTTGCTCGAAGTTTCTTTCCTGCAGGTGTGTGGCAATTATCGTGTTCGACTGAGGCTGCAGCTCTGTTTGAGTTTACACACCAATCTTTTGGTATGCTCACTTTTGAGCATTGGGTAACTTCTCTTCCCCTAGTTGTTATTGTAGTTTTTTTATATATCCTGTATTAGAATGTGTGGATTAAGTCTGGGGGAGAGCTGCTATATTTGTCACCCTTTGCACACACTCAACGTCATTGCATGCTAGAAGTATATTTAGTTCATTTATTTAGTATTGTTTATCTCTACAGCACACCACAACACCCTCGTGAGTGTGCTTGTAACCGTAGGTGCGTTACGCGTTCAAACTCGTTTCTTATGCATGATTTGGAAATTCTCTGTGCTAGTTTAGGATTGCGAGATGGAATAGAATATCGACTCATGTAGTGCTCATAGTCGAGTGCTCATGGTTTGCATAGAAATCCGTGTAAAGTGGATTTCTCTTTTTACTTTTAGTTTATATTTTTCAATTAGTGTAAATTTTGTTTACTTTACTCAAATTAGTGAATCAAGTGTGAATCAGACAGTAGCATAGGGATGTGTGTAAAATATCGTTAGATACGTATTGCTCGATTCTGGAGGACGGATAATCTTTCTCGGGGGCTAAGAACTTTCCCCAAGATATTCTTGAGCATGGGCATAGGATAGTTCTGTTGCGCGAGAATGACGTAGGCCATCATTTTGGCCCGGTTGAGCCTTTGCGCCGAATTCAAGCCCACGCCGTATTGATGGAGTTGACCCTAGTCACGCCCGTGACCCATGAGTCACGCCCGTGACTTTTTGCGCGTGATCACTTTTCGCTGCAGCGCCGCACTCAAGCCCACGCCGCATTGATGAAGCCGCCCAGGTACACGCCCGTGACCAAAGTTACACGGGCGTGTAATGTGATTTTTCGCGACACAGTCACGCAAGACCCACGCCGATGTCGCAGCCGTGCAGAACAAGTATTACACGCCCTAGGTCACGCCCGTGACCGAGGGCGTGTAACCTGGAATTTTTTTCTATAAATTCAGAGGCTCCCCTCCAGCATTCAATTCCCTTCCCCCTGCCCATTTGGGCTGTTCTTGTACAGTTTTCCTTATTTCTTCATGTTTTAGGGTTAGATTTAATTTCATGTAATTTTCTTATTTCCTTTTTATGTCTTGTTTTTCTTTTCCATGCAAGTAGCTTAGCTTTATTTTCATGCAATGTAACTTAGTTTTCATTTCATGTAATGTTTTCTTTTTATGGAAATGAAATTTTAAGCTTCCTTTCATTTTTGCAAAGTCTCTTTCTTTCTCTTTATTTAGTCTTGTCTTCTTTATTTTATTTTTGTTGTTCTCTTTTTAGTTAACTTTAATTACGCTCTCTAAACCAATTTTATTTCCGATAAAATAATAGTTAGCTTTTTCGAAGTAGAAGTAATTGATAGACCCGGATTTCAATACGACCTTGATATTTTCTTTAAAATATCCTATGCTATACGCGATAAGGTATACTTGCCTTTTCGAATGAATAGTTTGGATTACACATTAGCAAAAACTTGCAAAAACTTTCTCCCTCTCTTTTCAATTTATTTTTAGATTTCGCCGCCGCCGCCGCCGCGTTTATTTTCGTCGATATTCCGAAAAAAAGGAGAGACTATTACTCTTATCATCTCGACAGGTAGGATAATGGTTACTTCCTCGAAGTAGGATTACTCGCGAGACGCCTCGAAAGCGCCCGTCGAATTCTTATCGCATCGAGAAAGGCTTTTGCAGAACTTCAATTTTTATTATCAAGTTTTTGGCGCCGTTGCCGGGGAGTTATTATTATCGATATTTTGAAAAGAGAGAGCGCTATTACTTTTATCTTTATCTTTTTTTTTGTTCTTTTATCTAAAAAAAAAAAGAAAACAAAAATTATAAATTGAAAAAAAAAACATTATAAAATTAATCAAAACCCAAAAAAAAATAAGTAACTTTTATGTTTCATCTCTTTTTATTTCGTGTTTGGTTTTATTGTTTTAAAAGTAATTCTGCAGGTGATCATGGTGGTCGTCCGTCTCCAAATCAGGGACATACTTCTTTTTCCACTCCTTGTTCTTTTTCTTTCAAAATAAAACTCTTGTATTTTCTATTTTATTGTTCTCCATACTTAGCTTTCAACATTGGGGACAATGTTGAATTTTAAGTATGGGGGTGTATCTCCTTTTCTCCTAAATTATAAAATCGTAGAAAAATTTCCAAAAAAAAAATTTATTAAAAAAATCTCAAAATTCCAAAAATATTTACTCTGTGCATAGTTTATTTTCGTTTTGTAAATAGTTTATTTCCTTTTTATTGTCATTTACAAAAGAAAAATTAGCTTTTTCAAAAAAAAAAAATATTAGAAAACCCAAAAATATTCAAAAAAATTAGAAAATTGAAAATTTTAATTCTCGGAAAGGACGCTTTGGGCTTGAATTCCCATCATAGCCTCTAGTACCTTGCGAGCCCTTCACAGGGTAGACCTTGGGAAGTCCAAGAATTAATTTACAAACAAAAAAAATTAGGTTTATTAGTTTATGTTTAACATTTTTAGTATTTATTTCTCATCCTAAAAAAAATTCCAAAAAAAAGATAATATTAAAAATTTCCAAAAAAAAGATAATATTAAAAATTCCAAAAAAAAAAGATAATATTATTATAAAAAAAAATTCCAAGAAAAAAAGATAATATAAAAAAAAAATTAGTACATAAAACTTAGAAAAAATCCCAAAAATATAATATGCCCTTACTTTGGTTTTTGTTATTTCCAAAATCAATTTTGAGTTTATTTATAAGCATTTATATTTTTGCTAATCATTTATTCTATCATGGTTTGCTAAATCTAACTTTTGATTAAGTGATTTAGTGTTAAGAAATATTTTATGATTTTAATTTGATTAGAGATATTTCTTTAGCACTTCTTCTCTTTTATTTTAAATAGTTACAAATTTTTAGTAATCTTGCTTAAAACACCTTTAGATTTTATTTATTTCTACCTCAAGCTTTTTAAATCTTAGGAAAGTTTAAATTACTAAAATTTGCTCTCAAAATAAATTAATTTATAAGCTAGAAATCTTTTCTCCACCCTACCCCTTTGATGGCATAAAAAAGAGTATTAAAAGATCATATGTCATGTGAATAAGAGGATAAAATTCATTATTCCCTAAACATATGCACCCAAAATCATTTAAAAGATTATATGGCATGGAGTAAGAGGATAAAATTCATTACTCCTAAACCATATACATTTTGGGTTTTTATTAGAAGAGAAAAAAAAGAGAAAAAAAAAAGGAAATTTCATGATAAATTCCATTTCCTCCATTCAAAAGTTTCTCTTCTAATGCCAAATTTTATGAAATCCCCCCAACCCAATATCTTTGATCTAGATTTAAATTATGTTATGGAGAGAGCAATACTTAGTAACTTACATTTTTCCTTTAGCTTTTTCAAAGTTATGGTTTTTATAAATTTTAAATCAAATTTTGTTTGCTTATTACTCAATTTTGTTAACTAGTTAATATTTTTGAGAACTCTTGGCTAAATATTTTTCTCTTATTATTCTAATTTCATAATTTAGGACTTAATTCGTTGATCCTTAAATTTTCTTTTTAGCTTACTTATGATTCAATAAATTTTTAGGCTTAATTAAAAATTTTATTAAATGTCTTATAAATATTTCTCATACTTTTGCTCTAGAATAACAAAAGCTTAAGTATGGGGGTATTTGATAAGTAGGATTTATGCTTATTTTAATTATAGTATTTAGGTTAAATTTAATATAATTTTGTAAATATTATTTATATTTTAGTTAAAAATCACTTCTTTTATAATTTTAGTTCTAAATATAATTGTATTGTTGTTTTGCAGATTTTTGGAGATTTTGGTCAAATTTCATAGTACACGCCCTAGGTCACGCCCGTGACCAAGGGCGTGTAACATTAAGATCAGTCCAGGAGTTGTTGCCGAGCATTTGAGCTAGTCCACAGCAAGTCACGCCCTCGGTCACGCCCGTGACCCAGAGTCACGCCCGTGACCAAGGGCGTGTAAATTTAAAGATCACTTCAAGCTTTCCACGTGGACCTGTCAGCCACCGAATCCAATGTTGACCCAAGTCACGCCCGTGACCAAAGAGTCACGCCCGTGTCTTCCCGCGTAATCCCAGCTCCCTGCTGCGCCGAATTTAAGCCCACGCCGTATTGATGGAGTTGACCCTAGTCACGCCCGTGACCCATGAGTCACGCCCGTGACTTTTCGCGCGTGATCGCTTTTCGCTGCAGCGCCGCACTCAAGCCCACGCCGCATTGATGAAGCCGCCCAGGTACACGCCCGTGACCAAAGTTACACGGGCGTGTAATGTGATTTTTCGCGACACAGTCACGCAAGACCTACGCCGATGTCGCAGCCGTGCAGAACAAGTATTACACGCCCTAGGTCACGCCCGTGATCGAGGGCGTGTAACCTGGAATTTTTTTCTATAAATTCAGAGGCTCCCCTCCAGCATTCAATTCCCTTCCCCCTGCCCATTTGGGCTGTTCTTGTACAGTTTTCCTTATTTCTTCATGTTTTAGGGTTAGATTTAATTTCATGTAATTTTCTTATTTCCTTTTTAATGTCTTGTTTTTCTTTTCCATGCAAGTAGCTTAGCTTTATTTTCATGCAATGTAACTTAGTTTTCATTTCATGTAATGTTTTCTTTTTATGGAATTGAAATTTTAAGCTTCCTTTCATTTTTGCAAAGTCTCTTTCTTTCTCTTTATTTAGTCTTGTCTTCTTTATTTTATTTTTGTTGTTCTCTTTTTAGTTAACTTTAATTACGCTCTCTAAACCAATTTTATTTCCGATAAAATAATAGTTAGCTTTTTCGAAGTAGAAGTAATTGATAGACCCCGATTTCAATACGACCTTGATATTTTCTTTAAAATATCATATGCTATACGCGATAAGGTATACTTGCCTTTTCGAATGAGTAGTTTGGATTACACATTAGCAAAAACTTGCAAAAACTTTCTCCCTCTCTTTTCAATTTATTTTTAGATTTCGCCGCCGCCGCCGCCGCGTTTATTTTCGTCGATATTCCGAAAAAAAGGAGAGACTATTACTCTTATCATCTTGACAGGTAGGATAATGGTTACTTCCTCGAAGTAGGATTACTCGCGAGACGCCTCGAAAGCGCCCGTCGAATTCTTATCGCATCGAGAAAGGCTTTTGCAGAACTTCAATTTTTATTATCAAGTTTTTGGCGCCGTTGCCGGGGAGTTATTATTATCGATATTTTGAAAAGAGAGAGCGCTATTACTTTTATCTTTATCTTTTTTTTTGTTCTTTTATCTAAAAAAAAAAACAAAAATTATAAATTGAAAAAAAAACATTATAAAATTAATCAAAACCCAACAAAAAAAAATAATTAACTTTTATGTTTCATCTCTTTTTATTTCGTGTTTGGTTTTATTGTTTTAAAAGTAATTCTGCAGGTGATCATGGTGGTCGTCCGTCTCCAAATCAGGGACATACTTCTTTTTCCACTCCTTGTTCTTTTTCTTTCAAAATAAAACTCTTGTATTTTCTATTTTATTGTTCTCCATACTTAGCTTTCAACATTGGGGACAATGTTGAATTTTAAGTATGGGGGTGTATCTCCTTTTCTCCTAAATTATAAAATCGTAGAAAAATTTCCAAAAAAAAAAATTTTTTAAAAAAATCTCAAAATTCCAAAAATATTTACTGTGTGCATAGTTTATTTTCGTTTTGTAAATAGTTTGTTTCCTTTTTATTGTCTTTTACAAAAGAAAAATTAGCTTTTTCAAAAAAAATATATATATATATATTAAAAAACCCAAAAATATTCAAAAAAATTAGAAAATTGAAAATTTTAATTCTCGGAAAGGACGCTTTGGGCTTGAATTCCCATCATAGCCTCTAGTACCTTGCGAGCCCTTCACCGGGTAGACCTTGGGAAGTCCAAGAATTAATTTACAAACAAAAAAAATTAGGTTTATTAGTTTATGTTTAGCATTTTTAGTATTTATTTCTTATCCTAAAAAAAATTCCAAAAAAAAGATAATATTAAAAATTTCCAAAAAAAAGATAATATTAAAAATTCCAAACAAAAAAGATAATATTATTATAAAAAAAAATTCCAAGAAAAAAAGATAATATAAAAAAAAATTAGTACATAAAACTTAGAAAAAATCCCAAAAATATAATATGCCCTTACTTTGGTTTTTGTTATTTCCAAAATCAATTTTGAGTTTATTTATAAGCATTAATATTTTTGCTAATCATTTATTCTATCATGGTTTGCTAAATCTAACTTTTGATTAAGTGATTTAGTGTTAAGAAATATTTTATGATTTTAATTTGATTAGAGATATTTCTTTAGCACTTCTTCTCTTTTATTTTAAATAGTTACAAATTTTTAGTAATCTTGCTTAAAACACCTTTAGATTTTATTTATTTCTACCTCAAGCTTTTTAAATCTTAGGAAAGTTTAAATTACTAAAATTTGCTCTCAAAATAAATTAATTTATAAGCTAGAAATCTTTTCTCCACCCTACCCCTTTGATGGCATAAAAAAAGTATTAAAAGATCAATAGTCATGTGAATAAGAGGATAAAATTCATTATTCCTTAAACATATGCACCCAAAATCATTTAAAAGATTATATGGCATGGAGTAAGAGGATAAAATTCATTACTCCTAAACCATATACATTTTGGGTTTTTATTAGAAGAGAAAAAAAAAGAGAAAAAAAAGGAAATTTCATGATAAATTCCATTTCCTCCATTCAAAAATTTCTCATCTTATGCCAAATTTTATGAAATCCCCCCAACCCAATATCTTTGATCTAGATTTAAATTATGTTATGGAGAGAGCAATACTTAGTAACTTACATTTTTCCTTTAGCTTTTTCAAAGTTATGGTTTTTATAAATTTTAAATCTAATTTTGTTTGCTTATTACTCAATTTTGTTAACTAGTTAATATTTTTGAGAACTCTTGGCTAAATATTTTTCTCTTATTATTCTAATTTCATAATTTAGGACTTAATTCGTTGATCCTTAAATTTTCTTTTTAGCTTACTTATGATTCAATAAATTTTTAGGCTTAATTAAAAATTTTATTAAATGTCTTATAAATATTTCTCATACTTTTGCTCTGGAATAGCAAAAGCTTAAGTATGGGGGTATTTGATAAGTAGGATTTATGCTTATTTTAATTATAGTATTTAGGTTAAATTTAATATAATTTTGTAAATATTATTTATATTTTAGTTAAAAATCACTTCTTTTATAATTTTAGTTCTAAATATAATTGTATTGTTGTTTTGCAGATTTTTGGAGATTTTGGTCAAATTTCATAGTACACGCCCTAGGTCACGCCCGTGACCAAGGGCGTGTAACATTAAGATCAGTCCAGGAGTTGTTGCCGCGCATTTGAGCTAGTCCACAGCAAGTCACGCCCTCGGTCACGCCCGTGACCCAGAGTCACGCCCGTGATCAAGGGCGTGTAAATTTAAAGATCACTTCAAGCTTTCCACGTGGACCTGTCAGCCACTGAATCCAATGTTGACCCAAGTCACGCCCATGACCAAAGAGTCACGCCCGTGTCTTCCCGCGTGATCCCAGCTCCCTGCTGCGCCGAATTCAAGCCCACGCCGTATTGATGGAGTTGACCCTAGTCACGCCCGTGACCCATGAGTCACGCCCGTGACTTTTCGCGCGTGATCGCTTTTCGCTGTAGCGCCGCACTCAAGCCCACGCCGCATTGATGAAGCCGCCCAGGTACACGCCCGTGACCAAAGTTACACGGGCGTGTAATGTGATTTTTCGCGACACAGTCACGCAAGACCTACGCCGATGTCGCAGCCGTGCAGAACAAGTATTACACGCCCTAGGTCACGCCCGTGACCGAGGGCGTGTAACCTGGAATTTTTTTCTATAAATTCAGAGGCTCCCCTCCAGCATTCAATTCCCTTCCCCCTGCCCATTTGGGCTGTTCTTGTACAGTTTTCCTTATTTCTTCATATTTTAGGGTTAGATTTAATTTCATGTAATTTTCTTATTTCCTTTTTAATGTCTTGTTTTTCTTTTCCATGCAAGTAGCTTAGCTTTATTTTCATGCAATGTAACTTAGTTTTCATTTCATGTAATGTTTTCTTTTTATGGAAATGAAATTTTAAGCTTCCTTTCATTTTTGCAAAGTCTCTTTCTTTCTCTTTATTTAGTCTTGTCTTCTTTATTTTATTTTTGTTGTTCTCTTTTTAGTTAACTTTAATTACGCTCTCTAAACCAATTTTATTTCCGATAAAATAATAGTTAGCTTTTTCGAAGTAGAAGTAATTGATAGACCCGGATTTCAATACGACCTTGATATTTTCTTTAAAATATCCTATGCTATACGCGATAAGGTATACTTGCCTTTTCGAATGAGTAGTTTGGATTACACATTGGCAAAAACTTGCAAAAACTTTCTCCCTCTCTTTTCAATTTATTTTTAGATTTCGCCGCCGCCGCCGCCGCGTTTATTTTCGTCGATATTCCGAAAAAAGGAGAGACTATTACTCTTATCATCTCGATAGGTAGGATAATGGTTACTTCCTCGAAGTAGGATTACTCGCGAGATGCCTCGAAAGCGCCCGTCGAATTCTTATCGCATCGAGAAAGGCTTTTGCAGAACTTCAATTTTTAATATCATGCACTCTCTTCGCCTAGTGGGGTGTGCAATTGCAGATTCTGTGCTGGGGGTACTCCTCTGCGAGTTCCACATGCTTGTCTTGTTGTTAATTTGGGTATTAGCCCTGTGGCTGGTGCTATATTCTGTGGATTGGTGTTATGGTTTTGATTGTGTGCAAGTGGACTATACTCTTGAGCTGAGCATTGCAATCTGGGTAAATCGCACGGCCGTGCGATTATTGTTAACGCACGATCGAAGTAATCATGCGATTTACCCAGAGCAGCTTGTGATGATGTTCATCGTGCATTTTCCTTGACACACGATTGACTCCAATTGTGCGTGAAGGAAATCGCATGACCTACCTGGATACTGGGAAAATCTGAGGCCTGCCCCACCCCGTGCATTTTTGGACGCGCACGAGCATTCCGCTCGTGTGTGAACAAAAATGCATGATTTTCATCTAGCTTTAGGTGGTGTTTACCTTTATAAATCGCACGGTCCAAAACGCACTGTCGGGCGTCTTGGTCGTGCGTTTATTATTTTAACGCCCACTATTTAAGCGCGCAGGATAATCTGACCTAGAAAATCTTTTTTTTCGCTCTTTTCAAGCAGGAGCCGTCGGGATGAGTTGGAGAGCGCCACTTCTTTCCCTCACCTATGCTCCACCTTGGGAGAGAAGCTTCAGCCACCATTTCTCTGTAGAACTCTCGCTAAAAGCTCCGTCTCCGGCAACCGCCATTGTTTCCATCTCTCAAGCTCCACTTCCAACAATTTCGTGCTGCATTTTGGGAAGTCTCCGGTAAGACTACTACCAGCAAAGACCAGCGAAGAAGACGGGCTCATTAGAGGGAACTGACAACTCCTCTCCGTACCCCGGACGTCAACCGTGGACCGAGCTCGAACAAGGACCGAAAACCCTTATGTTCGACCGCGAATCCCGGCAAGCCTTCGTATGCTCGATTGTACTTCTTCTCCCTTCTTGTTATTGTAGTACTGATATTGTGTTTTGATGTGTTGGAACAATGTGTAAAAACCTTAATGTTGCTCTAAATGTTAATCCTGCATTTGTGATTATGTTGGTGGTTTTTACATCAGTGGTGCGCTGAGTTTATTTCTTCCCTATTGCTTGTTGTGTGTTTGTGCCGTCCTAGCTATTGCTAGGAGCGTTCTTGGCGAAGAGGTGATTGCGACCCTCATTGTCCTTCCATCCGCTCCATTACCCATTTGGGTAATCCATCCAAGCAACGCGGTGATGGCGACCCGCATTTTATTTACTGTTTATAGCGTAAAAACAAAATCACAAACCCCCCCTGTCGGTTCATTTCACCCTTGCAGTTAGTTTCTTCAATAGAGAATTCACACTCCCTACCTGCACTCCTCGAGAGATCGATACTTGGGGACTTGCTCCCATTTTTATTACTTGAGCGACCAGTGCACTTGCCATTTGCGCACCGGCCACTTTGTCTTTATGACTAACGGTTGTTACACCACTATTTTTAGTATCATGCTTAGGTGGAGCAGCAGCGTACGACACAAGAGGATAGCCAGGCCAGTGTGATAGGGCCCACGGCAATGATACCTTCGCTATCATTAGTGACAGATGTGAGCGAGTGTTTGAGATGTAGCCTTAGGGCAATTTGTACCCTAATATTTTACAGGAGCTTTTGTAGCTACCTGTTCTTTTGGACACTTTTACTATTTGTGAATAATGGCTTCTGTTGTTTTTATATTATTGATGGGTTGGCATGATGATATTTGAGAATAACCGGCAGGATAGGCATCTTGTGGAGGGGGCTAGCCCATGTTCTAGCACTTTCGCAAGGCGGTTGTTCTGGGCATAGGCCTCCCCTCGGTCGTGTCTTGTGTTCCGGGAGGGGGTCTTACAAATGGTATCAGCTTGCAATGATCCTGAGATAAAGAAGTACATTAAACCACTTGGCCAACCCTGCTCGATAAATAGTTTGAGGATAAACTGATGCAGCGAAAGTTTTGGTGTGCCCATGTGGGATTCACATTAAGTATGTCCACTAATCCTTAGATCTACTGCCAACCTAACTAGGACACCACCTTATTCTAACTTACCAAGTCGTTTCAAGGCATATCCTAGTCAAAAATTGGTCTCAGGTATGGAATTGGTTGAGACATGAGGACACACAAAGTAACTAAGGGAAGAGTTTAATATTAGAGTTGGTTTTCAAATCTTATACTATAATGCACAGTTTGTCTTATTGAGTGGTATTACCATCTCTTACCTAGACTAATAGGACATCTGGAGGAAAATTGATGCCAGTAAACTATTATTGAAGTAGTAAGAGACTTGTAAGCATAAATTCTTTCCAATAACTTGACACTACCTATTTTTTGTGTTGAAGCAATCACCATGACGGATACCAGAGGTCGAATAAGAATTGGAATCTGGAATAGGCCTATTTTTTATTTGGTCACATGTTGACCTTAAAAAGGGGGTCGTAAGGGGTAACTATAATGGCCTAAAGAATGGATTGAGTTTAGGATAAAACTCAGAGTCGAAGATGGTATGCTCTCACGATTGTGTGCATATATAGGATGAATGTATCATGTTGGTGGTCGAAGAGACTCAGCCCAGGATTTTTGGGGGGCTTATCTCTTCATTTATTAGGCCAGTGACCTACCGACTGGGGTTTCTCAGGGAATTAAAAATCTTCACAATTTTTTAAATCTAGAAGGTCATAATCCTTGAACAATTGGTTCATCTTGAGCAAGGTGGACTTCTAACACCATGTTTTGATCGAGAGAAAATTTCACCGTCGGAATAAGAAAATAGAACATTTCAAGGATGAACATTGTTTCTCTATGCTTTCCTAAGACTTTGTGGATAAGTAAACAAGGAGAATAGTAAGCTAACCATGTGGGGTATGCATCTAAATTTGTCTACACATGAACTTTAGTAACATAATCGTCTGATACTTGATGAAATTTTGTACATAGAAGAGGATATAATATAATTTTGTATATGGGTGATTGGTATGAGGATGAATACATTTAATCAATAATAAAGATGTGGTAATGTGAGACTATGGATTAAAAATAACATTAATCCTTGAGGTTTTGACCTAGAAAGAAGCTATGCATGCCTGAGGTACGAATAACTGGAACTTACATCTCGAATTCCTCATCAGATAGTTACCCCAGTATTTGGGAGTTGTTACATATCATCATACATGCCTTAGGAAGAGCTCCAGATTGACGGAATTGATGGAGGAGCATGATTTCCTTAAGTCTGGGACTTTAATTACTAATCGTTTCGTGGTGAAGATAACACGATTGGTATGACTTATTCGGTTATTTGACGTATCAAAGTTTATCTTAAAATAAATATGTCTTAATTGATCATGGGTGGAGATGGTAGGGCGCTTGGAATTGATTTGATTTACTTTATCATATTATTAATAATGCCCTTACTTTTGGTAGTCTGCATAACCCTTGTCGAAGTGAAATCATCTGGAACCTTGTACCTTGGTTAATGTCGAGTTCAAACATATAAAACATGTAACGATTAGTTGATGTTATTTGTGCATGCTCTCGTTACAATGGGATTTTCTGCTTCACGGCTGATATGCACACTACACCATATCATGCATATGGTAACACTTAATTTGTAGCGGTTAAGTAAACACTGCCAAAAGATATTTATGGTAGCGTTTAAAACCGCAACTGTAGATAAATAAACGCTACTATACACTTATGGATTAAGTTTGACTTGGGCGTGACCTGTGGGTTAAACCCTTCCAGAGTTCCAGGTTAATTGATTTATTTTTTGCTAAAAGAAAGTACTTTTGGGAGGCCTTTTGGCTTTCTAAGAGCCCCTACATAAATCTGAACCCTCCAACAAATACCTCCCATTTCATCGAAGCCACCCAAAAAACATTATTTTGAATCCAATCATTTCAAAGATCGCAAGTAATTGGCGGAAGAAGAGGCGCTCTCCCGCATTACTTTCACGCTCTAGCTTATTTTGTAACACCTCAATTTATTTAAAATTGGTTTTGGGGTGCGAATAGAGGTTATGGGGTGCGAATATAGGTTATGGTCTGCGGATAGTGCATTGCTAGGTTTAGAATAAAACCTAAAACCCTAAGAAACCCTCCCTCTCCCCAATTTCCCTCCCTCTCAGATCGCGTGAAACGGCCGCAGCCCTCCCTCTCCCTCTCATCGCACAGAGCAACCCCCCCCCCCCCTGATCCCTCTCGTCCCTCTCTCCCGTCGCCTTTCCCTCTCCCATCACATCTCCATCTCCCGTCGCCTCTCCCTCTCTCATCACCCCTCCTCCCCGTCGGCCTGGAGCAGGGAAAACTCTGCCCCGAGCCCTCTCCTCCCTCCTCCCCGTAGGCCTGGAGCAAGGAGGAAAACACCAGCATATTTGACTCCTCATGGAACATATCATAGCCGTCTTCCCTGTATTCCCCTTGACGCCTCATGCTCCATCTCGTATTCGTCGCCTGCGACCACAAAATTCTCTCTCCTGCGCCGGTTGCAGATAGACAAAACTTCTCCAGATTTGTCTATTTCTGAATAGGTCTGCTATCCTCCATTGTCTTCTGACTCCAGGAACTAACTCCTCCATAGGTATGTTCTCCATTCTCATCCGACTCCAGTAACTTTGAAGGAAATAAATCCACTTGGAAGCAGAGAAATCACGCAAGTTATAGCTCATGTTAAAAGCAAAGTGTTAAGAAAAATCATTTCTAGCACCATATCTAGTACTAGATTTTTTTTTTGCTTTCTCTGACCATGTGATTTTGATTTTTGCTACCAGACATACGCATTGCCATTGATGGTTCTTGGACCTCCTGCAACAACCAGATTTTCTACATTATTGAAGAGGACCCAATGCTTTTGGTTTGTTGTTTTACTTTACTTTCTTATATCTTTGTTTGATTCGTTGGATTGGGTATAAAAACTAATTTCCTTGTACAACTTTTCAATCAAACACGGTCAGGGACAAAGGTCTATATTCTAGTCTAGAGTCTCTGCAAGTAGGAATTTTCTTCAAATATGGCAGATGATATCTAGTTCTCTATCCTAGAGTCTCTCCCAATAAAAATATCTGCTTCTCCAAACATGGCAGATGAATTTTATGATGACCTCCATGTGTATCTTGTTACTATTGTAGCATTTAAGATAAAATGCAAAAAATGTATATATTTAGTCTCTTAGTGTCTCTTATGCATTTAAAAATATTAGGTGTTTGCTTTATTGCCCAACCAAGATCCATAAAAAACTTATGAATATATTATACCTTTTTTATTCCTTATCACAAAGTCAAGTTCATGTTAAAACTTCTTGAGCTTGTGCATGAGCTTGTGCGCTGCATCTTCTTAAGATTACATGAAGTCAGCAGATGCACAATCAAGATTTCATCAATGGTTGAGGTGCAAAATTTCTATTATTTTGATTATTTCTGTTGTAAAGTTTAATATGATTTGAATTTGTTCCCATGATATGGTATTTTATATCATTTGGGCTAGGATATGGCAAGTATGCAAATGATTTATGTGGGTCACATTTGAATTAATGATTATTCATTCATTTACTTTCTTCCTGACTGTAGAAAGTAACAAACTTCTGTGTGCTAATGCATGAGGAGGCTGCTAAGAACAAGGCTGCTGGAACGACACGACATTTATCAACTCCAAGTATGAGTGCTGACCAAAGATATTTGCTAAACTGTTTTTATTTCATTATTATTGAGAAAAGAAAATAAGAGTTCGATTATTTATGATCAGATGCTATTAGATTCAAAACCTTTTGCTCATTCAAACTATTATTCTGCAATTAAAACCCTTGTAAAAAATTTCTATCCATTCAAACTATTTGCACTAGGTTGCATGTAGTTGACACTATAGTTTATGCGGGTTTCTTTTTCCCAATCTACAGCATTAAGAAGAAGATAATTATGTTGTCTAATGGTCCAAGTTACACATAATTGACTTGATGTTGAAATGCTACTTCACATTTCATTACAATTTTAGCAGCTACAAGTGAATCTTGCAAGGAACATGTACAGTCATGTTTCTTTGTTGTTTGCAGAAACTTAATACTATCCGGAGGAATGAAAATACTATTATTTCTCTTTTTACGGCTTCCTACCACATAGTTTTCCCCTCTTTGACATGCTCCTGTTATCCTGCAATCCTGCAATACTCACTGTCAATGTCTAATTAAGTTGGCAATCCAAGGAACAATCTGCATTTTTTTTCTGGCCTATTCATATGGCATTCTATTTTCCAATTTTCTTTATACGTTCAATTTCTATTGTTGATTAGTTGGTTTATGCTATTTTTGATATAGTTATATTAAACAAATATTTCTTTAAAATGAAAGTATTTTGGTTAAAAAAATGCATATTAAGATTGTTCTTACATTCTCCAGGTCAATAAGAAATTGGACTCCAAAGAGATTCTATTTGCAAATGCTTTTGTAATCAAGGTTAGCTTATTCTTGTAGAGGCGTTGTGCTCTATTTTTTCTCCTTCTAAATAATTGTCCTATTATAATCTCTTGTAATTTATCTATCTCTTTGCCTGCATTATACCCTTACCTCATAATATTCAGCTCGAGCGCTGGACAGCTTTACACTCAAGAAAGTCAGCACCACAAACTAGGAGAAAAATGAGGCACCAAGGGAGGCTTCGAAGAAGGAAGAAGGCAAGAAGGATGAGCCCGTGATGAAGAAAGAGAATAATTTTCATGTTTTTTTCATGTATTGAGTTTATTAAAGAAAATTAAGTGATCTATATATTGATTGTATTCATGAAGGGTTTGGGCTATCTCCCACCTTCTTTTTACTATTAATAAAAAAATTATTTGAATTCTCTTACAAAATAGATATTATCTCCATTATTATTCAATTTAATATCTTTATTTTTATTCAATTTAATAGAAAATAATTGAATTTACTAAATGCCTGATGATGAAGAATAAACATTGTCAAATACAAGAATAAACGTCTGGCGATGAAGAATAGTAGTCATTGCTGTAGAATAGTATCGCTCAATAACCGCTACCATTGAAAACCATAAATGCTATAATAGATGTACCTATGGTAGCGGTTTCAGGATGCCACAATACAATGTGTAACCGCTACCATACCCTACGACCATGACGGCAGATGCAACACACGCGCAACCGCTACCGTATCCCTACAGTAGCGGTTTTTTAATATATAGTATCGGTTTTTTAGCGCTACCAAATGCATGATATGGTGTAGTGACAAGTGCGTCGATTAGGGATTTATAGGGTAAGAACTCTAAGTCGAGGAATATATTCCCCTAAGGTTTGTGCCCATACGTGAGATGAATGTACCATATGGTTGGTGGAAGAAACTTAGTCCAAAAATATATGGGGGATTATCTCTTTGTTTATTGGACTAATTACGTACCGACTTCAGTTCCCCCTAAATCTTGTTTATTCAAATAATACATGAGCGAGGAAGATTATGTTTGGTCGGTGATTAAGATATTATGGAATTTTTAAAAGGAATTCACAATTGTATTTGTTTTTAGTGTCTTGACCTGGAAAGAGGCTGCGCATGCTTAAGGTGCGGATAGTTGGAACTCACATGTTGAACTCCTCTTGGGATAACACCCAAAATATGTGAAACATGATACATACCTTCAAGTCCTGCCTTAGGAAGGGCTCCAAAAATTGGGTGTAATTATTGGAGAATGTGTTTCCTAAATTTAGCAGGATTAGCTAATAATTGTTATATGTTGAAGTTATCAAAAGTTGTATAACTTGTTGGATGATATAAATCTCCCCATTTTAGTACGGAATAAACATGACATGCACATCAATGATACAGTACTCACAAAGGGACAATAGGGGATTTTGAAAATGATGGTGATTTGGATTTTGATTTACAAAAACTTTGTGTTCCTTACTCCCATTATTAGGCTTAGTTAAAATCTTTATATTCATATTCAACTTGCTTTTAGATATTACTTGATATTGTGAATTTCTGTGTTGTGAGTTTTTATTCATAATTTTTATAAGCAAGTTTATTTTTTATTTTAATTCATCATTCTTGATCATAAGATTATGTCTAGCTTTATTATAAGCAATTGTGCTATTTTTAAGAGTTGAAATAATAGAGTCAATATGAGTTTGATAGTTATTTCTAAATTCCTCAAATATTTCATCCATCTCTTTAATTTCAATTTTATAACTCGTACACATTGCACAATCATTTGTAATAGTTGAATTTTCTATAGATAATTTTTCATTGTGTTCTTCAAGATGCTCTTTTTCATATACCTTGACTTTTTCTTTAAGAATGTTGAAATCAAAACAAGGTTTTATATTTTCAATTGAAGAGACATGTGTAAAACTAGATAAATCAGAATTTGATTCTACTTTAAATTTTGCTTTTAAACCTTTATTTTCTAAGCGCAATTTGCAATTCACATTTTTCCATTTCATAATTTTGCGCTTTATAATTTGTAGCAATTATAAAGTAGAAAGAGTGTTGCAAACAATAAGGGAATTTGATTTCCGTATAGTGCTTTTGGATGCTGTGAGATTTGAGCATTGAGTTCCTTTGTGATCTTCAACTTTTTGGCACTCCTCGTCCAAAGATAAAATTTCTTCTTCTCTTCCACTTGATGTGTACTCCATTGATTCATCATGAGAGGAGCTTTCTTGACCATTTGTGCAAGCTTGTATATTCTCCACTTCTTGCGTTTATTCTATACCTGTGAGAGGAAGATCATACATTTCTTCAAGAAATTTCCATACTTTGTATGCACTAGAAAAACAATATATCAATTTGAAAATTTCTTGAGATAAAGCACAAAAATACTATTCAAAGCCTTTGTATTTAGGTGACGTTCTTTTTTATTTGTTTCATCCGCTGGTATTACAATTGCTATATTTCATGCTTCGATATCTACAGTTTTAATAATTTTTTCCATTAAAAATTTCCACCCTTTATAATTTCTCCTTTCGAATAAAGGTGGTGCAAGAGATTTTTCTTCTTTATAAAAATTTCCCCCACTAATAGAAGCGAGATCATGAGACGCCATTATTCCCGGTTGTTAAGCCGATTTGGAATAACCTGCCTCTGATACCACTTGTTGGATCTTGAGGCGCCCTTAGAGGGGGGTGAATAAGGGTTTTAGAAAACTTTAAGTTTTACAAAAAGACTTTTGATATTTTATTTGAATAAGAGTGAATCAAAAACAAAGAGTAGTAAATCAATTTTATTAACTAGAAAAAGACATGATTATCATTAATAAAATTTGGTTATAAAATCTGATTTCTATCACGCTAGAAATCCAAGGAGAAATATGAAATACTCTTTTTGTTTTCTATACCGACTCTTCTCACTAAGAACCGGTTGGCTTTAGCCGGTTTCTCTCCAGATATGGACAAAAGTTGCTCTAGACCTTCTATCCACAGAAAGGCCTCTAGCACCCCCTAGATCTACTCCCTAGACCCAGTCGCCAACACGAGGTGAATTCCTCCCTAAGTCCTACCCAGACCTAGTCACCAACATGAGGCGAATTTACTCCACGATGATAATAAAAGAGTTACAAACAGAAATACAAAAATACAAATAAAAACTCCCTAGGAAGAATTCTGGAGATGGAGAAGGCTCGCTGAATATCGTCAAATTTGAAGCATGCATTCCTTGCGTTGTATAAGCATTGATCCGTTCCTCCTTGAATTCTTCTCTTGAATTTGTGTGGGAGATGGTGGTCAGGAAAAATACGGCACTTGCAGAATTTCAGAAGTGCTGGAATAGGGCTTTATATGATCAATCATTGAAGAAGACAAAATCCACCTATTTATAGGGTTGGAAGCTAACATCGGCGTTAAGGCTAACGCCTGGCATTGACCTAGTACAGAAATGTTTTGATGGCTCGGTTCTTCAAAACAGGAAGGAGATAATACACTTTAGGAAACATTCATTTTAGGCAACCCTAACGCTGGCATTAGGTCAGATTATTCCTAAAGTGCTCCTTCAATCACGGCAGCTTCCCTCCTTGCCACATTTGTCTTGGTGGGAACGGGAGTCAACACCGGCGTTAAGTCCTAATGCCTGGCGTTAGACATCATTTCACTTTTCAGCTTGTGGGCAGGTCCATACCAATAATGTAGCATCCTACTGTCATATCTGTTCAAGCATGCATGCTAAAAACACAATGGCAACCATGATCAAATACAAGCAGGATTTGTTATTCTCAAATCAAAGGGATGCGGAAAACCATGTTCCTACACAATCGTGTGAAGACTATACACACCCATGTAATTCCCATGCTCAACCCGTGTTATCAAGCACCCAAGGACTCCTAACCAAGTCCATAACACAGTTACTATTACAAGTTCAATCGATGTTACTTAGAATACAAGGACCTACCAATCGGGTCCTTAACATAACACCTTAGGATATATCTATAACCAATAATCCACACAAACCATCACTGCTACCCATACCGAGTTGTCATAACTCATGTGCAGTGGAATGTGTATGTAATGGAAATACTCTCCTTGATCCTATAGGACTACTTGTATGTTTAATGTCATGTTCAAGTTTACTATATACATCTGCCCAAACGTGTAAACCATACCAATCCTCATGCTCGATTCACAACATGCTTTGAACGCAATTGAATTCATAAGCATTATTCGATCACATTTAGTCAATGCCAATCATCTCAAACCCATTTTCCTAAAGGGTCATCAGTCGTAATCTCTACTAAGCGGTTATCGCAAATCTAACTTTCTGATAGGTTACCAAGTGATATAGATACAGTTTTATGCATGTTTCCAAAATCCTTGTCTAAATGTGCACCTTAATATTTCATTTCAGCATAATACTTTATAACAGCACATTTAATTATGGTCTCATTTCAAAGAAAAATCCACAGAAACTTCTACCATTGGTCATAATAAATGCTTGACTCATTCCCACCAAATTTCAACCTCATTGTATTACGCAATACTTATTTATGGTACTTTACATTTTATGATACGAAAGGCAATTTCATGCCAAATATGTATCCAAAAATTCTGAAACTAAACAGGGGTGATCACAATATCAGCAGAAACATCTCTACCAAATTTTGTAACCATCCGATAAATATTTTGGGAGAAATCCGTAAAATCCTAGGATTCCGTACATATTCATTAATGTTTACTAAATCTGGATTTCTGGGAGCTACAGATCACCAAAAATAATGTGTTACCACATTCTGAAAAGGTATCACCAAGGGATACAACTTTCATGTTGAGCCCAAGGTCCAGATCTTAGCCTAACCTTTCTAAAATCGGGTTTGAACCCAGCAAAGTAAATCTGGACAGCAAACTGTCCTATAAATAAATCGAATCATATTCTACCCAGCCATTTTCGATTTCACTTTGCCGGAGCTACGGAGCTCCCATGAAAACCCACAACCACTCGTTGGAAAGTTCTTTTTGAGGGCTACAACTTTTGTGTTGAGCTCAAGACCTCAATATGGCCACATCATGCCTAAAAATAGGTCTGAAGTCCATCGCGTGCAGAAAATAGATTTATGTCCATGTTATAAAATCTACACGGATCACAAGACAGATGAACATCATCTGTTCATCTTCTTCGTCCAGCACACGCATATAAAATTTCACATTATGTCCTCCCATACTCCCTCATTTTACCACCGTTCTTCACGAAATCAACTCCTATAACTTCATTTTGAAGAGAGGAGTAGATCGAAGACATTATTTCGATGAACGACGCCCAAGAACAGAAGTTCTAGCATGGTCTCTTCTAGAAAACTCCGTTAGACTCACCAATGTCAAACTCTTTTGATCAGGCAACTCTCTTAAATCAGATCTAATGATCTAGCACCAAGGGAGAGGGGGCTGAAGTCACCTGATTTGCATCCATGGATCGAGTTTGCCTTCTTGGCGACATGGTGGCGGTGGCCAAGCTTCAATCCTCCTTCCAAGGTTGATTTCCTTCAGAAAAATGGCCGGTCTCAGTTCTTGAGGTGTGGGGAAGAGGAAGAAAAGTGATCAACTCTTGGATGAGGGAATGAAATTCATGGTTAAGGGAGGAGATATAAAATGGATGCTGATTTGACTAGAATTAATTGGAAAAAATACTTCCCATGCTTTGGATTTGACAACACCACCATGTGTCGTTATCCTATAGGACCACCTTGATTACAAGACACAATAAACCTTAAACAACTCAGAAGTCTCTTATCCGGTCAGCACACATCCTGAAACATTGATTCAGTCGAAATAAAATGGTACAGGATCAATACTCGATGAATTCGTCGAGTGGTATCGACGAATTATTGAGTCCTCTCGATGAATCATCGAGACCGTCGAGTCCACTCAATGGATTCGTTGAGTCCTCTCATTGAACCAGTCGATATAATCAAATCCACTAGACGGATTTGTCAAGTCCTCTTGATGGATCCGTCTAGACCGTCAAATTCACTCGACGGATTCGTCGAGTCCTCTCGACAAACCCGTCGAGACCGTTGAACTCACTCGATGGATTCGTCAATTCCTCTCAATGAATCATCTTGTCCTCTCGATGAATCGTCGAGTCCACTCAACCAATTGTCGAGTCCACTCGATGAATCATTGAGTCAAACCGTTTGCCACTACGAGAGGTACCTGAGAGTTTAGCTAACTCCAAATTAGGGAACTAAAGGTCTGAGCGTATAGAATCATGTGGGTGAGTTGCACTGTTGTGAAACATATCATTAACCTTGCATAACATTTCTTGTCATTCATAACATTTGCATTAAATATTTACCCCATATTATAAATTATTATGGGATCTTTTATACAATGGGCCTTGCAAAACAACCCTGTAACTTATGAGCTTGTACGGGCATTCTTATAAATTAAGGTTACCTTTCTCTGTGATGGCTTCTTTACTTTCTTTTATGTACTGCTTCTTTGTTGCTCTTTTACTGCACTTATTTACTACTCAATACCCTTCAATTCTTATATAGTAGAATTGCTAGTATAGCTTTACATTTCGTATACAATCTATGTGAGTGAGAGCCACCGCCATCTACTTGTACTTCTTCTTTGATGTCCTCATCTTCATTCCTCCCGCTCGGTGCCTAGGAGTCATCGGGGGAGGGGTGGGGGATTGGCTTAGTCTTTTGACTAATGGTCGGTTGTGAACAATCACCACAGGGGCTCCGAATGGGAGATAGGGGGCTTCCCCGGGAGATCCCGCGCAACCAGGGTACAATGCAGGAGGAGGTGAGCCAGCCTAGCTCGAGAGTAGCAGCGACAATCACGGGATCCGTGAGTGTTTAGTATTTATTACTTCTGGGAGCTATCGATAGTGAGGAGTATGTGTGCAGGGCAGGAGCCATTTTATTTTAAATTTTTTATCGTGGACTATTATGAGATATTTTATATATATTACCTTGTGATGTGGACTGAATCTTATATTGTTCTACTTAATTTCTCCGTGATGTATGGTTGGCCTGGATGTAAATTTGCCCGCAGAATCGGCGTCTTGTAGTGGCAAACTTCCCGAGAGTTGGTGTCACCGCAAGACGGCGGTTCAAGGCATAAGACCCAGTGGAAATGCAAAAAAAGGGGGTCTTACATGCACTAACTGAAATGAATTCACCCATGATGCTCTAAACGCCAATTTAAAGCAAAATACTAAACAAATCATAAAGAGGATTGGTGAGTCAGATCAAAAAGGGAAAACCATTGTGATGGATGAAGAACTACATCTCAAGAGAAAAAGGGATGAACAAAGTTCTTGTGATCCAAGCCTTAACTTTTTAAGTACAAGGTCAAGAGATATAGTTTTTACTACTTGGAGGAACGTTGGTGAAAGTGGCAAGACGATATCCAAACACTTGCCCTCAAATGAATGGGACAAGCACAGGAAGATAGAAGAACTCTGTATTGACAGCATTAACAAGGAAGAACACTGCCAGAGAATGCACCTTCCATCCCTAATAGGTACATCTGAAAGCCATTCTCCTACTTTGAAAGACAAGAGCAGAACTTCAAAGGAAGGAGAAAGATGTAGAGAAAAAGGGAATTGAACTGGCTCATGTGATAGCTAAAAGGAAATGTGGTTGTAATTCTATTTTGAAAATATTTAGCTTATCTATAAAAGGATAATAAGAGTTGTGACATACTTGAACATGTAGTTACTTCAGTATACATGTTGAACTTGTGCTAGCATAAAATTGATAATTAACTTAATTGTCAGCCAATAATAAGTTGATACAGTTTAGATAAAAGGCACTAAGCACCATAACTAATGTATAATCTTATGTCACCAACTTAATAAAGCATCCTTAAGAAATCATACAAGAATGATGTTGAGGCTGACACACAACACACTAATTATGCAAAAGAACAATCCAAGACAATATCGTTGCGTCTATAAAATGATATCATCGTAATAACTCATTGTATCATCGAAATGACTCTACGACTTCGTCATAAAGTCATGACTATACCTAAGTATCTAATCGAGAATTCAGAACTCTAAAATAAATTGATCACAACCATTCAATCTGATATAATCAAACATTTAACAAGCGGCACTTCACCTCCCACACTAGAGATTGTAAATAACATCAAATGTCTTGAAATTAAGAGCATATGCTACATTTGCCCTAAAAGTGTCCCCGTGTACTCTCCGACTTCGACAAGTAAACAAGACGACATTGTTGAAGCATCCTTAGAATGACTAAGAAATGGCCCCAAAGAAAGAAGGATATCTATATGAAGGAAGTGTGGTAGTGAGGAATGGATTCCTGAATGCACCCGAAGAGATTCAAAGCACTATCAAACTGCTCGACTATGTCAACTTGGAATTCATGCTATCAGAGTCCTCTGTGATAAGGAAAAGAGAAGTCCAAGAGTTCTATTCAAATGCCAAGGGTGGTTCAAAAGGGGCGTTAGTAAAAAGTAGGATCAATGGAATAAAAGTGAAAGTGACCCCAAAAAGATTTGTTAGGGTTCATCAGCTGCCCATCTTTGCCAATGATGAGGAGAATGAAGAGGTCACCCAAGAGGACCTAGATAATGCTCTTGCATGGTGTGGGAACTCCAGGAAGACCTATGGGTCTCTGAAAATGATGAATTTCAATCAACAGGGAATGTTGCTAACTGATATAGTGGGAAAAGCCCTCTTATGCAAGATAGGGTCAAATGACAGGATATCCAGACCAATGTTTAACTTAATGGCAAGGATTATCCTAACCACGAAAATAGATTGGGCTCAAATCATCTTCAAGAGAATATAAGAGAGCTTTCAAGTACCCAATCTTGGCATAATACTATCTCTATACCTGCAACTGTCATATCCTGAAAACTTCAACAAGAGACTAGGAGTTAAAATCCATCACATGAGAAGAATGGATATAAAGATACTTGAGAGGTGGGAGAAGGTTCTAACAAAGTCTCCCAAGAGTATAAAGGCTGCAATGGATGTGGAAAGTGAAGAATAAAGCTCTTCTGCATAGAGTGAACCTATCCACAATCTAGATCTATCCAGCGCTAAAGAGCAGGTGGAGCAGAGGAATGTCTCTCTACGGACTTCAACACTGAGCTTAGGGTCTAGGACCACTGCAGGAACAGATCAAGGGAATGCTAAAACTAAGGGGGAGCATGACACTGAGCTCCCTATTCATGTGGAAGATGTGATCAACAAGCTCTCTAAGGCTGAGGATGCTATCCATTCTGGACTAG
This sequence comes from Dactylorhiza incarnata, assembly GCA_033032865.1. Lineage (NCBI taxonomy): Eukaryota > Viridiplantae > Streptophyta > Magnoliopsida > Asparagales > Orchidaceae > Dactylorhiza > Dactylorhiza incarnata. The sequence goes on along the minus strand of JAWHQI010001409.1, from coordinate 21,558 downwards.
TAGTCCAAGAGGACTCAAGTGGAGCTCAACAAGAAGCCAATCAAGAAAATTTTGCCGATGAGACTAGCAGAGATTTGCTAAATGCTGAATCAAATGTGCCTGAGGATGAAGTGAGACAATCTTCCTTCAGAAGATCTCCTTCTCCTATGTTTGATGAGGTTGAAGGAATGGATGACTAACTCTTCATGGTAATGAAGAAGAAGGTTGTGGGGGAACCTGAAAAGCCCAGATCTTCACCAAAACAAAAGATAGAGGACTCCTCACTGCTGCTTCAAATAAGAATGCTCTTGGAAAAGCAGAGAATTAAAATTGAATGTCATGTTGACACTGCTATCAATGACATAAGGAAGGACATATCTAATGAGAATGCATGTCTAAGAACTGATATGAAGAGTCTTGCAACAGAACACTGCCAAACAGCTAGAACTCACTAACCAGGGATAGTTGAAGTTCTTGAAAATCAAGTTGTAATATCCAACAACATAGAAAAAACCTATATACCCACTAACAGGTGGATGACTAAGCACAAAACAACCTTCTAAGAAAAACTAGATCACTACAATCAGGAACTAGATAGTCATCTACTTGAGACAAAGAATCATCTGAAAAAGGAATTCACATGCTGAAAGACAAGATTCTGAATCTTTAGGGGAGCCTCCCACGAGACATATCAGAAGAAGTCATAAAGGGGGAGAGATCCATAATTAAGGGTAGTGGTGAGCATGTCATCTGGACCTCTAATACAATCCGATAGGAAATGAACCTCTTTCATATCTGCTATGATGAGCCATCTACTACTACTGTTACATCTACTACTACAGATGATCAGAGTAAAAGAAAGGTGATAACTGAGGAAGATGAGGTAAAACTGAGAAAGAAAAGATACAGAGAAGACATGGAGAAGAAAGAAGACTATGAGAAATGGAGCCCCAAATCTAGAGAATTTATACTAAATGCATGGGAGTTCTTTAAAATAAACAAAGTTGAATGATACAAGTTGTATAGCTCCCAAGAATGGACCAAATAGGAAAATCCAGAAGAGATATGAAGAAGCCACGGAAGAGACAAGAAAGCAGATAGAATCCCAGCAGATGCTTCAGAGCCACTCAAATATCATCCTAAGCCAAATGAACACTTTTTCAAGCAATCTGAAAAGCAACAGGAGGTTGTTGTCAAGAAAGAAAGAAGTGAAATAATTCTAAGGGAACTAGAAAAATAGATGGCTGGTTCACTTTGGACAAATATAGAAATGCTGAAAATTTCAAAATGTATTTCACTATTTATAAATAAAATGTTGTTTCTCAAATTTTCCTTTTATACTGTGATCATCTCATATCATATAAAATAAACTGAAATAATCTCACTCTATGATTTTCTCTAGATGTACTTTATCATTGAATGAATTATGACTTCTTCAAATAGGCGAGATTGTTGGGAACAGTGCCCAGCAATGTTTCTGATTTGAAGAAGTGTTCATGACAATGATAAAGTACAATTTGTATTGGATGTGCATTTTATGTGACATGAATAGGTCAGAATATCATATTCACTAAGCATAATATATAAGGATCAAGCAAAAACATCTAAGGCAAATATCATCGTGTTAACAAGATGCACACGATGATATCGTTGAAATATCAAGCATCATCGTTGAGAATACTCATGAAGGATCAAGGCTTACTGCAAAGTATAGGCTATTTGTCCAGTACTTCTCTAAACTTACTAAGTCCAAAATCGTTGAGAAGGACTGGACATATCGTCGAATAAGCATTCATATACCGTTGAGACTACTCGCAGAACTCATCATAAGGCTTATGCTAGTTATCATCAAGATAATATGGACAATCTGACGATATCATAGTGACAACAAAGTATCATCGTGAGAACAAGAAGAGCTGAACAAGTCACAGTATCATCGTGTCAACAAGAATCACACGACGATATCATGGTGAAGTCTAATATGATGAAGCTCTCCAAAAGACTTAAGTTAATGTATTCGACTATGTCGACGACATCATAGTAAAGGATCCTTATCGTCGTGAAGACTTAGGTAGAACTCGTGAAGATAGTTTGTAACAGAAGTGTTGCTTATCGTCAAGATGATCAAGACGATATCGATGAGAAGTCAGAATGAACACGACGATATCATCGATAAAAAGGGATGATTTCAATGATATCATTGAGATAACTTCGTGTCATCATGAGTACAAGTATAGCAGAGATATCTCACATCGTCGAGATATCTCTGTCTGAAGTAGATTTAAGAAGACTTAAAGATTTGTCTAAGTCCAAGATGGATCGCCATGATGGCAAGCTCTGTCATCGAAATGTTGTTAATATCGTCGAGACAGATCAAGATAGTTCAAAACACTATGACCGCGTTTAATGTCACCGCTTGATGGTCCAATCAGCGTATGCCGTTAAGGAATGAGCCTTTGACACTTATAGGATGTCTGAGTAGACCGTTATACGGTCTCTTTGTCCTATAAAAGGAATCAGTGTCTGCCCTAATCAATAGTTGAATAATTTCATGGAATATGAAAAATCAGTCAAATAGTAAAAGCAGTTGTGAAGAGGGAACAACTACTCGAGAACAAAATGATCTTACTTTATGTTCTCGAAGTCTCAGTCTAGCAACATCGACTGATAAGCATTGTTCCAAATTGAAGAAAGGATTGAAGAGAAGTCTGCACTCAACAAGATAAAATCTATAGTATTCTCTTCAAGTCCAGTAGCCAGTTTTCATCAGGCTAAAGAAGAACTTGTCATTTACTCACTATAGGAATTTTACAAGCTTTAGGTGTAGGATCTGATACAGATCTGAGTTTTTAGGGCTTGAGGACCTGAGGGGTAGGATCTGATACAGAACTGAGTTTGTAGGGCTTGAGAGCTTGAGTTTGTTAGGCTTGAGGACCTGACCTATAAGGCTTGGGGGCCTGAGTTTTGGTCGAAGTTGCCGACTCTAGCACACTGCTAGATCGGCGCAGAGGGATATTGGAGTACTCAAGACACTTTGTCTAGGGGAACCACTATAATTCTCTAAGTATTTTTTTGTAATGTGTTTTTTATTTTCTAAATCCTTAAACTAGAACCTTCATAGAAAGAAAGTGGCTCAAAAGATTTTGAAATACCTATTCACCCCCGCCCTCTCTAGGTTATTAGACAACATCTTAAAACTAACAAGTACTATTTCTGAAAAACAAGAGCTATTATTTTATCGAATGAATATTGGATTTGGTTTAGTAAAAGAGTTAAAATACCAATTTGACTAAAGCGAAATTTGATGATTTAAACGAATAACACTTGATCTAGACTCCCTTTGGAATAAAATAAAATTTATAAAAGATAAATTCACAAGCTTCTAATTACAAAACATCGACCGTGGAGATTCCCATAACATGATAGCACATCGCTAGAGGAATACTATCAACTAACCTTAAGTTGATCGATTAAGATCTCTCGACCAATCAAAATCCCTAAGCTTGCTTAAAGCGGTGAACTCCACTAATATATTTGACTCTAATTCGAAAATTTTATGTCATCCTCTCTCGAGGAGTGCATACAACACTTTTTATCTTTGAGCAATCTCCTCGTATGCACGGACCTCTCAGTCATGTAGAATATGATTCATATCACTACAAGAAATCTGGCTTTTAGTGACAAAAATTTTGGTCACTAAATATTGTGGGTTGGTCATTAAAGACATTTAGTGACTGAATTTAGTCTGTCACAAGGTTGTTCAAATAGCTCCGTCATAAATTATATTTTGAGACCAAAATAAATTCCATCACTAAATATATATTTTAAGTGATGAAACTAATCTCCGTCGCAATCTATTTTTAGCAACCAAGATTTTTTCGTCACTAAATGTATAATTTTAATGACAATTATTCTGTGTCATTAAATATTTTTGTGACCAAAATAATCGTAGTCACTAAATATATTTAGTGGCCAAAAAATCTTTAGTCACTAAATGTGTATTTTTTGTGACAACTAATCTCCGTCACTAAATGATTTTAGTGACCAGCAAAATTTTTGTCACTAAACATTATTTGTTCCTGAAATAATACTTTTTGTGACCAAATTAATTTCGTTATTATTTATGCACAATATCATAAACAATAATATAGTTTCAAATTGCTATGAGAATATTATTGCAAGTAGAATTTTTATTTTTATTTTATTAATAAAAAATGAAGGTGGGAGATAGCCCAAACCCTTCTATACAGACCAATGGAACTTTTATCTCTCTATTAAAGTCAAGACGGTGAAATAGAGAGCTATGTGCAAAGACCTAAAGCCTAAACAGATGTTGCTTATGGAACCATCTCACTTTTTCTTCACAAATAAGTTGTGATGTGGAAAGAAGAAGACTTGCACTCCTCACTTCCCCTCTGCAAATGACTAAAGAAGTTTGCAACTACATGATTGAAGTAGTTGGACAACATCTGAGTAAATTAGATGTTTGTTCTTCTCCAAGTAGCTGCTTGTGTCATACATGACCTGATACAATTAGCTATATATTAGTCTTATAAGAATCAACATATCATTGCATATAAGTAACATTGAAAATAACTCAAATGGGACAATTCTAAGAATCACTTCAGAAGATGTATGAACAATATCACTCACTTCAGAAGATGTAGCTGAATCAATAAACAAAATCAATGTCTTATGAACAAAATCAATGTCTTAGGAATTGCACCTCCCTTTGTCAATTCCTTCACTATCTACCACCCATCAAATAAATAAAATAAAGAAACTTCACAACTAGTAGTAATATAAAGTTACAAATAAATTGGCCATTTTGCTTGAAGTCTCTAATGGGTCATGGCGATGTTCACATGTTGAAAAATTATTTTGCATAGAAGCAACGAGCGATGGTCGGGTACTATCATCGCAACACACTACTCTTGAGAGGACCCCACACAACACTACTAACATATGTACTATATATCATCTTAATTTGAGTTTAACCTCGTTCATGGGTTTCTCTCCGATCTCCTTAAGGTTTATAAAATTAGTCATCCCAAATTTCTTTCCTGCACAAAAAAAGATTAGTGTTAAGCATTTAGTTCATCAAGATAACACCAATTGTTTGACTACTTCTATATACGAAAATTTATAGATATATACAAACATGAGTACATATTGAAATTACAAAAATCTCTCTTGTGTGTCTACATTTCATAAAATGCATGTACAGAAAAAAAAAACTCCCTGGAGGAGAGTCCAAAGAGAATTTTGTGCATGCATGTTCCTCCATCTATCATCACAAAACCTTGTTATATTGCACCGGGTGTTCCCTGGCGGGCAACATCAGAGTTCTGATTTTACCTGTGATGTTGCTCATAATGAAAAATCTTTGGTAGTGGATAGTGTTGATATGTTGAATCATCAGTTGGTGTCCACAATAGATTCAGTGGGTCTAGTCAATAGGATATCCATATATTCTATTTCTGAGAACTCTGATGGGTTAATGGTGGTCATACCATACCATACCAATATTTTTAATGGTGCTAGTGAGATGTGTGGGGATTTTAGTGTGAAAGAAGAGTGTATGAGTAGAGTTGCAATGACACAAGAAAAATTTGAGAATAATTTTGTTACTATCAATAGTAAAGTTATCCAGAAGACAACACAGTTAACAGATTGATACAGTTGTGTTAGTGTTAGGTTGCTAGTTGATTCTGTGGAAGATGATGATTTTCACAGTATAAGAACTCGGTTAATAAAAAAATGAACTGTCTTGCGATGATAGAGGAGAAAAAATTTATACATGCATGGATGACATTGATAATATACAAGATCCTATAGGCCAGCTGGTGGAAAACAGAAGTATTGATGTTAAAATTGGTACCAAAATGCTAGAAGAATCACCTGCTTCTGATCATGTTCAATCTGAAGTTGAAGGAACATAAATTGAAGAGCGTGGAGGGACGATTGCTAATTCACAAAGTTTCACCTATGAGAAATCAGGATTGGTTTTCGAGAGAAACCCTGATAATGACATGGATATTGAATTTTGTGTCGATAATTAGTTGTAAGTACAGTTTGTAAATTAAACAGTTTATGTGAGATAAATCTAATAGAATTAAGCAGGACAGCTATAAGAATTCAGAGGATACACCTATGGAAATACAGGACAGAGAATCACATTTTTTAAAAGTATCATAGAGATGAAAACAAATTCAGAACAATAAAAACAATCGTTACAAGTTGTGCATAGCATAATAGATCACAAGCATCTTAGCAACATGTGAGAAACCAACTACAAATCAAATTTTTTATGAAAATCAAACAACTGCATACTCACTCATTGCATCAATCAACACGTGTGTAAGACCCCTTTTTTTGCTACAAAACCAGGTCTTATGCCCAGAACCGCCGCTTTGCGATGACACCAACACTCGGGAAGGTCGCCACTGCAAAACGTCGATCCTGTCAACCATATCGATCACAGAAGAAGAAAAGTACAAATGAAGCAAAAGTAAGCTCAAGTCCACATCACATGAAATATAGATCATAATGAAAAGATGTCCACAGATAATAACTGAAACAAAAGGTAGCAATATATCGGGCTCATGCCCAGTACAACATATCCTAACAACAAGGTCACTCATGGAAGCAAATCTATAGACAGGCACTCACAGATCCTCAAACTGGTGCTCCCGTGCTAGACTGGCCCACCTCCATCTACACCGGCCTCTGGTGGTGTGGCATCTCCTCGATCCTCTAAAATGATATGGTCCACCGACCGTTAGTCAAAAAGTCTAAGACTCGTTTCCCCCCATCCATCCCCTAGTGCCCTAGGCACCGAGCGGGAGGATGAAGCGGAGGACAGCAAGGGGTATAACACAAAGCAGGTGACATGTCTTTGCTACAGGAGAATCTATCACTACACAGGTGTTTATATATATGAAGCAGTAAATAACGAAAGGTAATGAACAAGTAAAGTAAGCAAGTAAAGACAAGTAAAGAATAGAAAAGTAACCATTGATTTATAGGAATGCTCATACAAACCTATAAACCAAGGGGTCATTTAGCAAGGTCTATCATATAAAAAGTCCCATAACTAATTTATACGATGGGGGTAGGGGTTGAAATGCAATGATTATGTTATGACATGCAGATTTATGCTGGGTAATGTTATGATCATACAAGTGCAACTCACACACTACGACTCTATGTGCACAGACTTTTAGTTCCGCCTTTTTGGAGCTAGCAAGACTCTGAGGATACCCCCGTAGTGGCAAATGGAAGCAGTGGGTTGGGCGTCGCCCACCTCTAGGTTGGTATTCACAATACCTAACCTAGACTTATCGTACTCCTCAATGCAATAATATGGAGCGCCTGCGTACTCTTACTGGCTGGACCACCAGACTTTCTTGACTAAGTGCAAATCCATACTTGCCGAGTCAGCGTATTAACATCGGTGCGAATGACCGTCAAAACCGAATACCCACCACCTTTATGCATATGCAATATGATTACTATATACCTCCGAGCCATAAGCTTCTCGGGCTAACCAGCCCGTTACCATAACCTTCTGAGCCACAGGCTCGTCGGACCAACCCATCCGTGCCTACAACCACCGAGCATACCGCTCGTAAGGCCATACTAGCTAACCACCTGTAGAAACGGGGTGTGGTGAGTGTATTATTGAGTTAATATTGCATAAAAAATATTCCTACAGTTTTGGGTTAACCACGAACTTCCCGAGGACTACCCTATGAGGGGCTCGCAGCGGTACTAGGAGGTACGATGGGATGATAGCCCAAACCTCCCTTTCCAAGGCACTTACTACTATTGATAACTACCCATAAGCATACCCCTCTCACCATTACACTTATTAACCCTAACTGTGTTTTATTCTATTCCAAGGGAATGACCATCTTTCGACAATCCCAAGTACACTCTTGCCTCCTAGTCAACCAGACATCTTACTCCCCATGTAAAAACTACATGTTTATCGTTATTCAACCTTTTCACTATCTGCATACCACTTGAACTATATGATGTATAAAAAGTGAAAGACTCACAATGCTTATCCAAATGACTCAAGATTATTATTGAGGGTGTGCTATGACATCTTAACACTATCTCCAGAAATTCATAATTTTCCCAGTTTATTTGGCATTTATTATAATTTTCCCAAAACCAGGGAAACTAAGACTTTGAACACCAAGTGTGGTTTCCTGATAAGCTATGGCCTTAATAAAATTTGTACAGCTATATGTCATCAAAATAACTGCCACATATGAATTTTATAATTTTCCAGAAAGGTTTTGACTTCCAATTAAATTATTGACTAATTTATCAAAACCACGGTTTAACAAAGAAAGTACCAAAAATACTAATTCAAAAAATACAAAAAAATTAACAGATCTGTAGGGTGCTCAGAAAAGATCATTATTAAATTACATAATTTTTCAGATTCATTTGACCATTCAAATTCTTTATGTAAATAACCAAATCATGGGGGACTTTGTGAAGAGAACCATATAAAAACTCATCCAAAATTTATGCTAAAATTTATAGATCATAGTCTTACCCTAAGAAGTGCTCTGACCAAGTTTCATGATTTTCCAGTGAGTATTAAATCCATATTTAATTTTCCTACAACTAGGGCAAATATTGGGGTTATGAATGAAGTGCTAATTTAATCAATCCAAAATTCATAACAAAATTATCTGAGAATTATATCATCCATATAAACTTGTTGACAAAATTTCATGAGCATTCAAGGTAATATAATTATGTAAATCCTTAACATAAGAAAGTGACCTAATTGATTCTTAATTAATTCAGAGGGGATAAATGTTCCTAAAAATTCCAGATAAATGACTTAGGATTTATGTCCACCCCACGAAACTCTCTATCTTGTTACAGGTCAATCCGACGAAATATGACCTTGTGTCCTTCAATAGGTTCAATATATAACCCTACGGTTTGAACCGGGGTTCTAGGGCACATCCACCCCAAAACCACTTGTGGGGGTATTTATGTGTCATCAAGTCAGTGGTCAAAGTTTCACAACATTTAGATGAGAGTTGATCTCCCAAATCCATCAAGTGCACCTTTATTATAATATCCCCTAGTTTGACCAATTTTTGGTTACTCAATTACTCAACCAAATCAATTCCAAATGGTATGAAATTTTTACCAGAGTCGTGACATGGCCCTAAGGACCACCCAAAAAAATTTGGAAGGTTTTAGATGTCATTAGACCCTATACTTAATTCATACATAAATTATTAAATTTCTAAAAAAAACTATAGAAAAAAGTTCTCCAAAAATTCTCATTTTTGGATATGTTGAGGGTAAGGGTAAATTACATTATGCTCCAAATTTCAAAGCATTTGGATTTCTGGACTAGTGGGGGAACTCAAATCAATCTCTAGTCAACCGTATGTACAGGTTGCACCATTTTGAGTGTTGCAGCAAACCAGTGGGCCAAATCAGCTCCAATCAATTTTAAATTAAACAAGACACAAAGATCTACAACTTTTGTCTCTGGACATCTGTCCTAAAACGGCCTATAAGGGGTTCAAATTTCGGTTTCAAAAACGTGCATTTCTAGGGGAAAATATGACGTTGATTAATTATAAAATTAATAAATCAATCTAAATGAAGGGCATCGGCTCATCTTCTCCAATCAGCCAACGGTCACGATTGACACGTCCTGTACCAACTTGGGAGGTGATTTCCCAGCCAGCTAGACCCTCTCCCAGTTAGCCAATGCCACTACCACCTCCGTTGAGGTGGCGGCTAGCGATGTACGATGGCTGGCCAGCCGGAGGTGGCCGGAATTGGGGATTTGAACAAGAAAAGAAAAGCTTGAACACAAGCTTTCGGCCATGCCGATCGAAGACCAATTGGCCCCAAATTTAACGGCCAAAATAATGAGATCTACCCACTAAGAAATAGATGTTAGGAGAGGACCTGAGAGGCGGATCGTAGTCGTGTCGATCGTCGGTCCGCCATGGTTGGTCGAGAGCTATTGGGTGTCATGCCGATAAGTGCTTAGATGGTAGAACTTTTCTGGAAAGTGGGGAAAACTCCTTCCCTTCACCGCTTGAGCCCTTTTATAGAACCAACCTTGGTAGGGGAAGAGATGAAGCTTAGGATTCCTCCATTTACACCATTCATGGTGAAAATTTCGGCCATCCCGGAAGGTCACCAAATTCACCCTCCTTAAGAGTTGGAAAACCTCATAATCTTCCACTAATTGATAGGGGAATGAATCCCCGTCAATTGGGAGGACTTTTGGCCTCCCTTGGCCATGAATTTGGCCACCAAAATGAGTCACGTCCTCCTCCCATCGGTTGATCTACCATCGGCGCTCGTGCTAGCGCCAGCGCTAGCATCTCGACGGCGTAACACTCGCCGGTTTGACACCTGCATCCAGCGCTCTGCACACGCGCTAGCGCCTGCGCTACTGTCTCGAAGGAATACGATTCTCCTCAGCGGTTTGGTGTTCGTCTCAGCGGTTTACCAAAACCACCACTACCGCCAGTGCTAGCCCCTAGCGCCCGCGCTAGCGCTGCAATCAATACACCCCCTTCTTTCTATGGTTGGGTAATTGAGGTGTTACGAGGGGACCCCCATAATGGGTTAGTCATATCATGGTGGGGTCATGGGTCATGGTGATGCCCTAAGGCCATCCCTAGGCCTTGTAACTGGAAATTACTATCCGCAGACAATGATGATTTTTGCCTTGAGCCTAAGCTCTTATGATCTCTTCGCGCATCCTAGGGTTTTGTCATGACTTAGTCATGACAAAACCGTCCTAGGGGTCTAGTTGATTGGAGGATGTTACAAATCCCAATACATAAAAATAAAAAATTTGTCCCCGAAATTCAGGTTAAGCCTGTGCGGGGTTTCTAACGCGAGTGATTGAATGTAACATCCCAAGAGAAATTAAACTATACCTGGCACGAAGAGCTCTGGATACTTCTGCTGCATCAGGTCCAGTGGATCCCAGGTGTGTTCCTCCTGTCCATGATTCCCTCCACAGGACATTGACCAGCGGGACCTTCTTGCGTCGTTAGACTCACATCTCGGTGTCGTCTATCCGGATTGACTCTAGGTGAACCGATCGATCAGTAGATGTTGTTCCATCCGCTATAGATATCTATTGCATCGACCGTAGTAGAGCTCTCCTAAGGGAGGAGACGTGGAAGACATTGTGCAATCCTGCTAGCTCCGGCGGCAGCTCCAGTCTGTATGTCAGCGTCCGATCTGCTCTAGGATCCTTTAAGGACCCATATACCTAGGACTGAGCTTCTTCCGCCAGCATACCCGCGAGACTCCATGCATCAGATGTATATTCAGAAACACCAGGATTCCAACCTGGAACTCCACTGCATGATGTCGTGCATCGCAATACTTGGCCTGCCTGCTCTGGGCTTCCAGCATCCTATCTCGGATCAGTCTCACCTGAGCATTCATATCCTCCATGAAATCCGAGCTGAGTGCCTTAGGATCCTCATCCAGGATCTAAGACTGTGGAGTCCTGCACCTCCATCCATATAACGCCTCGTAAGGGGGCATGCCTATGCTGGACTGATGACTATTATTGTAGGAAAAATCTACAAGCAGAAATAGTCTCTCTCATGGCTCTCAGCGGTCCAAAATGCATGGGCGCAATAGATCCTCCAGCGTCCAGTTGGTACGTTCTATTTTCCCGTCTGTCTGTGGGTAGAATGTTGTGTTGAATGTCAATTATGTACCCAAAAAAGCCTGGAACAATCTCCACTCTTGGGACGTAAACCGTCCATCCCGATCTGATACGATCGTCCTAGGCACGCCATGATATCGGACAAACTGCTCTATAAATCTCCATACCAAATCTCAGGTCAGAGCGTCCTTCCTGACCAGAATAAATCTGGCCACCTTCGTCAACCTATCGATGATCACCCATATTAAATCATTCCCCGCATTGTGATCGGGGAAGTCCAAGTATAATGTCCATCGCTATGTCGTCGAACTTCCACTCCGGCACTGGGAGTGGCTGCAACAATCTCGCCGAGCTCTTGCATTCCGCCTTCACGAGCTGGCAAGAATCGCAGTGGGTCACAAAGTAAGTTATGTCCCTTATCATGCCCGGATAGTACATGGTCCTCTTCAAGTCCATCGTCATCTTGGTGATACCCGGGAGCACTTAATACTTGCTACAATGAGCCTCAGTCATGATGTCATCCTGAATCCTCCCCCTGCCGGTATGTAAACTCGCCCTCTAAAACACAACAGCCCATCCTTCAATTAATAATCCCTAGTCGTGCCGGCCTACAAGGCCCTGAATATCAGCTCCAACTTGGTACCCTGACTCTGTCCATCCCTGATGCGGTCTCGAATGTCATTCATGGTGCTCATCGCAGCCAAGTACTCCTCATAGAGCTCAGGGTCATCTGAGGATACCAAGGTGATATGCATGTCCTCTAGCATATTCACCAGCTCAAAGGCCATCATCTGGGCTCTTCTCCTGATGTGGTAACTCTCTGGATCAGCGCTTCCACCACCACATTCGCCTTCCCTAGGTGGTAGTGCATCGTATATTAGTAGTCTGATAAGAACTCCACCCATAGTCTCTGTCGGATGTTCAGCTCCAGCTGCGTGTCCACGTACTTTAGGTTCTTGTGATCTGAGAATATATCGCAGTGGACACCCAAGAAGTAGTGTCGCTAGATCTTCAGAGCGAATATAACTGCTCCCATATCCAAGCCGTGCAAGCGGGTAGTTCCGCTCATGATTATTCAACTGACAAGAAGCATACGCTATTACATGTCCATTCTTCATCAGAATGGCACCCATCCCTTGATATGATGCATCAGTATACACATGGAATCCTTCCTTCCCTGATGGAAGGGCAAGAATGGGAGCCGACGTAAGCTGACCCTTCAGCTCCTGGAAGGCCACTTCATACTGCGGCGTCCAAACCAAAAGCAGTATCCTTCTTCGTCAAGGATGTGAGCGGGAGGGATATCTGAGAAAAACCTTCCACGAACTTCCGGTAATAGCCGACAGGTCCCAAGATACTCCGTACATCGGTGGCCATCTTTAGGGTGGCCAATCCCGCACAGCCTGGATCTTCGGTGGATCCACTACTAATCAAGCTCCACTAATAATGTGACCTAGGAAGGCCACCTCCTTCAGCCAAAACTTACACTTGCTGAACTTCGCGTATAGACTGTGCTCCCAAAGTTTCTCCAATGTCAATGCCAGATGTCGTGCATGCTCCTCTTTCGTCCTCGATTAGATGAGAATGTCGTCGACGAACATGATGACAAAGATGTCGAGATATGGCTCGAACACCCAGTTCATTAGACTCATAGATGTTGATGGTGCATTCGTGAGCCTGAAGAGCATCACGGTGAACTCATACAATCCGTATAGGCTGCTAAAAGCTGTCTTCAGGATGTTCTCCTCCTATATCCACAGCTGATAATACCCTGACCTCAAATCTAGCTTCGAGAAGTAGTGGGCTCCCTCTAACTGGTCAAACAACTCATCGATCCTAGGCAGTGAATACGTATTCCGAACCATCAAACTGTTCAATGCTCTGTAGTCAATGCACAGTCTGAGTGTCCCCGTCCTTTTTCTTCACAAATAGCATTGGAGCTCCCCAAGGCGAGGAACTCGGTCTAACGAATCCAGCTTCCACCAGCTCCTGCAACTGGCTCTGAAACTCCACTAACTCCTTCGGGACATCCGATAAGGGGAGCTAGATACCGGTTTAGCCCCGGAACTAGCTGGATCTGAAAATCCTTCTCTCGATGCGGTGGCAGCCCTAACAACTTATTCGAAAATACGTTAGTAAAATCCCCGAATGACCGAGATGCTTGACACAGGATCCTTGGCATTGTTCATCTCAAACAGCATCTGATACACTTCATCTCCCTTCAGGTGGGCCTTGGCGGCCTGAATAGAAGATCATAAAAGGCGGGAGGTGGGTCTAATACCTTCGACTACTACTTCTGATTCTTCATGTCTTAGAATAATCCTCCTTACTGGGTAGTCAATCCTTTCATGGTTCCCATGCAACCAATTCATGCCCAAGATCAGGTCAAAGTCTTTCATCTTCAAAAGCATCGTCGGTGCTTTGAACAGTTTTCCTCCAATTTCCATGTTCATATATCACTTGGAACTCGTTACTAACTCTGATCCGTCCGGGAGTCGCACCTTCCTATGGATGTCGGTGAAGTGCTGAATTTGATCTAGATTGTCCAAAAACTCTTCTGAGACGAACGAGTGGAAGGCACCCGTATCGAATAGGGTATATGTGGGCTTGCCGCAGACAAGTACTATACATGGGTGATTTTTTTTCGTTTGGTTCAATGCTAAGGTAAAGCTAAGGTTTCCAAGGTACTAGTAATTGTAAGAAAAATAGTAAAGTACCTGTGATGACCCTTGCCGGGTTCCAGGGCTGAGCCAGGTCCAAGGCATACATCTAGTCCCTGTCCTGCCTTATGATCACGTCCCTAGAATTCACGTTCTCGTCCCCTCCCTCGGCCCCCGAAATGTTGGGCCTGTGGGGCAACCTGTAGTACTGATGGCGCATTCCCCTATGGGTAGTTCCTCCGGATGTGGCCCGTCTGGTGGCACAGGTAGCACTCTGGTGGGGGAGGTTGACCACCTCCTATCCTCGGCACCTCCCGCATTTGTAGAGGCTGAGGACCCAATACTACCTTCTCCCTCTGCTCATGCCTCTCCTCCTGGCGGGATTGGCCCTACGTTCTCCTCTTTATATCATCGTGACCCCTCTGCTGGTCTCTCATACCGCCCCAACACTGGTCCTCTATCGGTCTATTCCTTCCATAAACGGTACGTTGGTTTGCCTCCAGCTTTCTTAGCCATTTCAAAACCCAGGCCATACTGCCGTCAGAAACAAAGGAGGTAGGGCCTGCTTCAGCTCATCATGGAGGCCCTTGTAGAACCTCCTTGCATACACTGCGCCGTCCAGCTGATAGGAGTCTGCAAATCAGGCCAGGTGGGTAAACTCCCGGTGGTACTCCAGAACTGTCCTGCTCCCCTACTTCAACTGCATAAATTTTTTCCTCCAACTAATCTCTTGCAGACTGCTGCACGAAATGCTCCAACAATGCTGCCTTGAATCATCCCAATAGACGCCTGCAGCCTCCAATCCAGCATTAGCGTCGTCTAGCAGTGACTTCCACCGCCTCTTCACATGGGACTCCAAATATGAGACCTCTAGCGGTACTTTCATCTTTGTTGTGCACTGAATTCCTGCCAGCATCTCGTACATGATGTCCACCTACTCCTCAGTTCGGATTGCTGACTCTGTCCTGAGGTAAGACGGGGGTGAAATACCACGGAAGATGCTCAGCCTGGCCCCAGGGTTTGGCCGAGGAGACGGAGCCTGCTGAGCCCTGAATGTGTCCAGTATGGTAGTCAGCATTTGTCCGATCTCCGTCTGCTGGAATGGTGTAGGAGCTGGTGGTGGAGGGACGACGTTTTGGAGTCAGAGGCACTCCATGTTGTGGGGTGGGGTTCGTCGCGGGCAAAAAAAGAAAATTGACACTCGTAAGGGGTTTTTTTCTAAAAAGATTTAGTTAAAAGTGGACTTTTCATGTGATTCCCCATATGGGCACACCATTGCTTTCGATGTTAGTTTGTCCTCAAACTAAGCTCGCGCGGGGTGTCCCAGGGTTTGTGGACTTCTTTTCTTTTGATCGAGGTTTTTCTCTGATACCAGTTTGTAAGACCCCATTGTTTCGCTACAAAACCCGGTCTTATGCCCAGAACCGCATCTTTGCGGTGACACCAACACTCGGGAAGGAAGCCACTACAAAATGCTGATCCTGGTTAATTGGTGATAAGAAGTGAAAGTACACCTTTGTTAAGCGTGCTCGGGCTATAGTAGCCACGAGATGGGTGACCTCCTGGGAATTCCACACGCTTGCAGCTTAACTGGAGCTTTCCTCATCAAGGGGGCGCGAGATCGAATCTCGGCCCCAACAACCTGCTTGTTAAGTGGAGAGGGGTTGGGGGTGGTGCGGTCTGCAGACCATGTTGTTATACAACAAGCACACTTTTTGTAACGGTCTCCCCAGCACACAGCTCGCAAGGATGACCGTCGGAACCCCCAACATCCAGCTCGAAAGTGTTCAGCCTCAACTGGCCTGCAGACCATTCACCCCAACCCCTCTCTATCCCACCACAGGGCACAGTGGGTTGTTGGAGGCCGCATCCCACCTTTTTATGAGGAATGGTTCAGTTAAGCGGCAGCGCATGGACTTGCCAGGAGGTCACCCATCCCATACTACTCCAGCCCAATCCACTAGAACGGATGTAGAAGAGATATCGGTGACCTTCGAGTCAGGAATAACCTCAATTCTTAGGGGATGTTACGTTCAGTCACTCTGAGTGAAAATCCCGCAAGGCTTAACCTGAATTTCGGGGACAAAATTGTTGTTTGTTTATTGGGATTTGTAATATTCCTCAAACAACTAGACCCCTAGAGTGGTTTTGTCATGACTAGGTCATGACAAAACCCTAGGAAGCTTGAAGAGACCACTTGGCCTTAGGCTTGAAGGGGAAGAGCGCATTGGTCTACAAATAGCAACATTCCAGTTACCAAGCATATGTTTGGAATTTAGGGACTCACCTTGACCCCTTGACCCCACCATGCCACACCTAACCCTTTGGAGGGTCCCTTAGAGCACCAAGGACCCATTGGGGTCAACCAACAGGTCAAGTTGACCAAAGTCAACTTTTACCCTAAATGGGTCAAAGTAGCCTAATTAGGGTCAATTGACCTCTACCATGCCAAATTGACCTTGCCCCTACACTTATAAGTATATTAGGGGCCCAATGGAACAAAAAGCCCCATCATGGGGCCACTAATTTGGCCAATATAACCTAAGTCAACTCGAGCCCTTTTTTGGTCAAAGTGATTTTTGGAAGGTCAATTGGCCTCCACCTTGCCAAATTGACTCTACCTAGACCTTCCTAACCCTTAAGAGAAGCCAATGGGTCACTAACCACCCATTGGGGTCAAACCAAGTGGTTAATTTAACCAAAGTCAACTCAACCATAATTTTAAGTCAAAATTCTCTATTTTGCCCAAATCAAGCCCAATCCACTTGGGCTAGGCCTGATTGGAGTAGCCCATTAGCTTAGGAGGTTGATAATTAATAGGAGTTGCCACTCAATTTCTGTAAATGATTTCTAGGAGAGAGAAATCTCATTTTCCCCAAAAATGGAGGAGAGAGAAAGAGAGGGATTAATAGCATTCATGGCCAAGGGAGGCCAACTGATCTCCCCCATTGACGGGGATTCATCTCCTCTGGATGTTACAAGAAGTTTAGGAGTTTTTCCAGCCCACATGGGGGCTGAATTGGGAGGTTTTCACCATGGCCGAAATTGGCCATTAATGGCCTTCATGTCAATTGATGCCATGACACACCCTCTCCCCCAATTGAACATTATAACTCCTTTAGAGGACTGAGAGGACCCAGTTGGGATTGATTTGATAGGGTAATTAATTAACCCAAGATTGGTCAAACTATGGGTCATTAGGTCAAAAGTGCACTTGATGGATTTGAGGGGTCAACCCCCATCCAAATGTTGAGAAACCTTGGCCACTGACTTAATGTCACATAAAACACCTCCACCAATGATTTGGGGTGCTTTGGGATGTATGTGCCCTAGAACCCTAGTTCAAACCCTAGGGTTGCACTTTGGTCTTGATGAAGGACATAGGGTCATATGTCCTTTGATTGACTTAAAATTTGGTAAGGAGGTTTATAAGGTGGTTTTCAAGCCTTAGGTAATTTATTTGGATTTTTTGGAGACTTTTAATCCTTCAGATTTAATTAAGAATTATTTAGGGCACCTCCTTACAAAAGAGAATTACATATTCATATAACATAGGATGATTATGAAACTTTGCCAGCTAGCTTGTGTTAGTGTTAATGTTCCCTGATAATTTCAGGGCATTATAGAGCTTTGTGAATTTTTTAATGATTTTGGAAGTATTTATCAGTAGGTTTTATCACAATGTGCCCTAGTTTGGCTTTTCTTGAAATATTTATTTATTTGACTAAATGGTTTTTAAAAATTACAACTCAGTCAGTAAACTTTTCTGACCATTATCGAGGTCTGGTAATTTTACCAGAATTTTTGGATAAGTATTTTTGGTGGTTCCTTCATTAGCCTCCAATTTTGGATAATTATTGAATATTATAATTAGAGGCCAATACCCCACTGTAAAATTGTGATATTCTGTAATTGCTGTTATTTTGATATCATAGATTTTCCATAGCTTTGTGTAGGCCATATCATATGATCTTACACTTCACGTTCAATTTCATACTTGGCCAATTTTGGAGAAATTATAGTAAATGTCAAATAAATAAGGAAAATAATGACCTTCTGGATTTAGTCTTATAATATCATTATAGACTCCCAGTAATAATCATAGGTCATTCAGATGATTATTTGGAGTACCTCCTCCCATGCAACTCATGTACCTCATTTGGTCTGCGTATAATAAAATTGTTAAACTTGAGTAACTTGTAAACCATTAGGTGGGAATGGAGGATAGATGGGGTACTCAGTCTGGTTGAGGGAAATTGAGGTCACCAATGGTATTCTATAGGTTGAGTGTGCCCGATAAGCTAAGGGGCAAGGTTGTGCTCGGGATCGACGAAAGATCGTCTTTCCATTAGAGAGTCATTAAATATTTAAGGTTAATCCAAGTGTAATGATAAGAGGGTATTCTTATGGATAGTTACCAGTAACATTAAGTGTCTTGTGAAAGGGAGGTTTGAGCTATCATCCCATCGTACCTCCTAGTACCGCTGCGAGCCCTCATAGGGTTAACGTCAGGAAGTCCAAGATTAACCCTAAATTGTAGGAGTAAGTTGTTGTGCGAGATTAACTTAATACACTCACCACACCCTGTTGTTACGGGTATATTAGTCGGTTTGGTATTTCGAGCGGTAGGCTCGGTGGTTTTAGGCACAGACGGGATAATCCGGTGAGCCGGTGGCTCGGAAGGTTATGGTGACGGCCGGGTTAGCCCGGGGAGCTTATGGCTCAGAGATAAATGGTAATCATAATTGCATGTGCATAAAGGTGGTAGGTCTTCGGTATTGACGGTCGTTCACACAGACGTCGATACGCTGTCTCAGCAAGGGTGGATTTGCACTTATCCAAGAAGGTCTGGTGGTCCAGCCAGTAGTAGAGTACACAGATCCTCTGCGGTGTTGCATTGAGGCATGTGATAGGTCAAGGTTAGGTAGCATGAATACCAACCTATAGGTCGACGAGGCCCAACCCACCGTTTCTGTTTGCCACTACGAGGGTATCCTGTGAGTCTTGTTAGCTCCAAAAAGGGGAAACTAAAGGTCTGTGTGCTTAGAGTCGAGCTGTGTGAGTTGCACTTGTGTAAACATAGCATAAACTGCATAACTCTACATGTCATGGCATAAGCATTGCATTTCAACCCCTACCCCTATCGTATAAATCGGTGTTAGGAATCTTGCCCTCATGATTCCTAATTTGGAGAAGTCTCCAATTCAAGAGAACTTCACTATGTATTTGATTACCTTCTTAGCTTTATCATCTCAGTAGAAGACAAGTTCAAAGAATGTCGAGCTGACACATATCGTCGAAAAGTGTATGCATGTCGTTGAAATGATGTGCAGAGCAAAGCAAAATGATCATATCGGCTATCGTCGAGACAAAATGCGTATGATGATATCATTGTGAGATCAACACTATAACAACTCACAACGATATCAGAAAGCCGAGATGAAGAAGAAGAGTCAAGCACAAAAACAAGTCAGATGTCGACGATATCGTCGTAAAGAAGCCATGTCGTCGATAAGGCTAAGCAAGACAGATTTCGTCGTACAGAAGCCTTGTCGTTGGAAAGGCCATGTAAGACTGATGACGACGATATCGTCGTAAAGAAGGCTTGACGTCGAGAAGACTAAAGAAGGTCATATGAAGACAGGTAGTTGCTGAAGAATAGTCTGTCGACATGATATCGATTATGTCGTCGACAAGATAAGGTGGTTACAATGATATCGAGCAGTCAAGAAGATTATGCTGACATCAGTCAGATGACTTCATGTTATCTTAAGTGCAAGTGCAGAAGGGATGTCCCGTGTCATCGAGATATTGTCCTAATCGTCGTAACAACTGAAATATCATCGAGAAAGATTCAAAAGTTGCCAGGCGCGCTCTCAACATTTAATGCCACCGCCTGATTGTCAAATCAGCACATGCTCTTGAGGTATGGGCGTCTGTCAGTGGAGGACATTATAGGATACCGTTAAACGTCTCCTTTGTCTTATAAAAGGGAGAAGCGTCTGCCCTAAGAAAGAGTACAGAGAATACAAAAAAATTACGCAAGAACTAATAAATTAGTGAAAGCGGTGTAAAAGAAGAAATTAGAACCGAGAACAAATCGATCTTCATCCATTGTCTCAGAGAATCAATCTAGCCTCATCAGCTGATAAGGAGAGTTCCAGATAGAAGAAAATCTTGAAGAAGATCTGTGCGACCAAGATTGAAATCAGAAGTATCTTCTTCAAGAAAAGAAGCCGATCTCCACCAGGCAGAAGAATCTATATTCAGTCTTTCTCTGTAAGGCTTGCGGGCCAAAATGGTAAGATCTGTTTTCAGATCTAAGTGTCGAGCTTGAGGGCTTGAGATCTGTGAGGCCTGAGGTCTAGTGCAGAGGACTTGCGGGTCCAACCGTGTCGAGCTTGCGGGCTTGGTTACAGTAGGGGATTGTGGGCCTAGGATGCAGGACTTGTGGTTCCAATGGGCAAGACTTGCGGGTCTGTGCTGTATAGGGCTTGAGTGCCTGAGTGTTGAACTTTCGGGCTTAAGTACAGTTGGGGATTGTGGGCCTAGGCTATAGGACTTGCGGGTCCGAGTTGTAAGGCTTGTGGGCCGAAGACATTGGCGGAGTTTGTCGAGCCTAGCACACTGCTAGTAGGCGCAGAGGGACAGAGGACTACTCAAGACACGTTGTCTTGAGGAACCTCTATACATCTTGTGTTGTGTGCTGGGATGTTTTGTGTGATCTTTCTGTGCTATGCTTACATTATATACATCTCTCAAAAAAATATTTCAAAACAGCCAAAATCACCTAACCCCCCCCCCCCCCCCCTAGGTGATCGTTCTATAACTAACACGTGGTATCAGAGGTAGGTGATCTAAAAGGTGACTTAACCATCAGATCTAGATCTTAGAACCTCAAAATGGCTGGAGGTGATAACATCGAGAAATGAGAGCCATGAAACTCCCAATCTGCACAAAGGAGAACTTTCCTATTTGGAAGGAAAGAGTAAGGTTGTTCATGGAGGCAGCTTATCCTAGTGTCTATATAACTGTTCAAGAGGGTCCTTTCATTCCCACGACAGGATCCACTATTGATCCTACTCGGATGGTGGCAAAGAAGTATGCACACATGACCAAGGATGAGCTAACCTTGGCAAGTCTAGATAAGAGGGCACGGGACGTAATTATAAGTGCCATTAACGATTCAACCCTACAGAACAGATATGGAGGGTA
>JAWHQI010001408.1:0-81099 GCA_033032865.1 Dactylorhiza incarnata | reverse complement strand
GAGAATAATGTTTTTACTTTTGAAAGAATGTTGAAAATTTTCCTTTTGGCAAGGCACACATAGTGAAGAAGATAAATTTCCATTTTGCGAAGGTAAACCTTTAATTAATTTATCTTTTGAAAGTTTTGAATTAACTTGGCACTAGCATGTCCAAGTCGCCTATGCCATAAATCTATTCATCATTTTGTGATAGAAAACATTTCAAAGTAGAATTTGAAAAACCAAGAAATTTAATCATATATACATTATGACATCTAGGTGCGGTAAAAACAATTTCATTTGTTTTGGAATTAATAATTTTGCACAAATTTGTAGAAGATTCAAATAAAACATTTAAACCCTTATCACATAATTGACTAATAGAAATCAAATTATGCTTTAATCCTTCTACAAATAAACATTTGAAATTGAAAAATTTTCGTTACCCACAACACCGATGCGATGATTTTTCCTTTTCCATTGTCACCGAATGTAACAACTCCTCCTTTCTTCATCTCCAGGCTAAGGAACTTCTCTTTATTGCCCGTCATGTGTGCTTTGAACAACCCGAGTCCAAGTACCACACATCTTCTTTGTCCTTAGCCTGCCAACACACCTAGAAAGAAGAGGTGAGTAAAGATCTGGTTACCCAAGTGGTTCCACCCATAGTATAGGTAGAAGCCTTAGGCACCCAGATTGTTTAATTTTAGTTTTTCCTTCCTTCCAGCAAGAGTCCGTAGTGTGACCAAAATCTATTGCATTTGGCACAAGTAATGTATTTAGAAGAGTATAACTTTTCTGGACTTTTACTGGATGAGGATGCAGTATTTGATGATTCATTAATTTTAGAATTTTTTAAAACAAATTTTCTGGACTTTTCACTGTCGCTGGCGACAGTGGTTGTCGCTGGGCGACAGCTTCCAGACGTGTATCCGAGTCCAAACCTTCCAGATCCATGGCGTTGGTATCCTAAGATCATATCCAGTGATCTTCGGCCCATTCCAAATTTATTCATGGCTAGTATTAAGTCATGAATCTGGTTTCTCATTTTTGTATTCTCGGATACTAGATTTACGCATTTTCGTTCAAAAGATTTCTTTCCCTCATGGACTTTGGAAATTGAAGATTTCAGATCTCTCTCTAAAATCTCATTCTTTTTAGTAAGTACTTTTATTGTAGAATGAGATTTGGAAAGAGATTCTTCAAGTTCATTAATTCTTCCCAAAAAGTGATCACACTCTTGGCAAGAAATATCTCTTTTTCCAATAGTCTTAATTCATTTAACAAATTTTTGTTTTCTTTAAGTAAAATTCCATTTTCAGATTTTAGAAGATCATTATCTTTTAAACTTTTTTCAAAATTTGCAAGTCTTTAAAAATTCAGAAATAATTCATCATAGGTTGGAGGAGTTACCTCAGTGTCGCTTTAGACACTGCATTCGTCATCAGATATGACGCTCTTTCCCATTAAGCATATGTTGGCCTCCTCTTCTTTACTTGAGTCGGAACTGCTTGCATCCTCAGACGTAGTATCATCCCAGGTTTCCGCCTTCAACACCTTCTTCGACCCTTTGTGCTTCTTTTCTTTAAGTTCTTTCAAGTACTTTGGACACTTGCTTCGAATGTGTCCTAACTTCTTGCAGTGATAGCACTCCGGTGGCGGTCTCTCTTCCTCCTCATCGCCTTCCTTCCTTTTTTCTTCCTAAAGGTTTCCTTCTTAAAATACTTCTTAAACGAATTCCTTCTCTCCGGATTTTCATAAATTTTCTAAATTTTTTAACAAATAAACTTTCCTCATCTTCTTCATCCTCCTCAGAATCACTAGATTCTTCCTTCTTTGATCTTAGCCAATCCCTTCTTCCTTGGCTCCATATACTCTTGTTGTTGAATTTTCAATTCAACTTCATGAGTTTTCAAGTTCCCAATGAGACTCTCCAATTGTAAGGTCTTAAGATCATGTGACTCGAAATTGCAGTCACTTTAGGATTGAACTTCGGGGGAAGTGATCTTAAGATTTTCCTTACCAAATCTCCATTTGAGAACACCTTTCCTAGCACCTTTGAGTCGTTCACGATTTTTGTAAATCGTGTGTACATCGTATCGATCTCTTCATTTACCTCCATTTTGAACCTTTCAAATTCAGACTCCAGTTGAAATAGCTTTGAATCTTTACCTGCGAAGTACCTTCATGAGTGATTTCTAACAAATTCCAAATTTCAAATGCAGAATTACAAGCACAAACTCTATTAAATTCAGTGCGATCTAGTGCGCAAAATAAGGCATTCATGGCTTTTGCATTGTTCTTACATCTTAATTTATCATTGTCATCCCACTTGTCTTTGGGCTTATCCATAGTTACATCTCCTACAACAACTGTTGGAGAAGTGTAACTAGATTCTACCATATTCCAGACTTCTATATCTAGCGCAATTAGAAAACAACGCATACGTGTTTTCCAATAATTATAGTCTGTGCCCGTGAATAAAGGTGGTCTACTTATGCCTTGCCCCTCAACGAACGCATGATTGTTGTGCGCCATTACTCCCGGTGGTAAAACCGTTTTGGAGTAACCATCCTCTGATACCACTTGTTGGATCGTATAACGCCCTTAGAGGGGGGGGGGGTGAATAAGGGTGTGTTTAAAATTAAAATTTTACTTAGTAATTTTTTAAAGAGATTTTACTTTACAAAAAAATTACTTCTAAACACTTTCAAACCAATGCAATTTTAGTATTAAACCAAAACACAAATTTCTAAGATAAAGATTATGCCATCAAATATATAATTAAAGAAAGAGACATAATTATATTAATCATGAAATTTGAGTACAATAAAAATGATCTTAACAATGCTTAAGATCAAGGCACAATTATATTTACTAAAAATTCTACAAATTTGGTTTACCAATCCTTCTCCCAAGGATCGGAAGGCTATCGCTTGTCTCTCCCCAGGCTAAGCCCAAGCCTATCCTCTAGATCTTCCCAAGATCTAGACGTAGCACACAAGGCCACGATTTCCCACCAAGCCACACAAGGACTTGGGTGGCGCTCCGCACAAAGAAGCGATTTTCCCCTAAGCCGCGCAAGGACTTAGACGCCGCACGCAAGACGATGATTTCTCTACCAATACTAAATGAAAAGTATGTGAATGAAAATACAATATGAAAAGAACAACTCTCTAGAAATCAGATCTCTGAAACGGATTGTTGAAGCCTCGAGATGATTGATGATGTAGAAGCGCGCCCCGATCTCATCTTCAATCTTCAATCCTTCTTTGCACAAATGGGAGTTGAGGAGGTTCTGGAGCTCTCTGGTTTCGTATGCACTCAGGAAGGGACTGGAATTCTCAAAAGCTTGGAATGCACGAACCAAAGGAACCAATTTATAGAATTCACTGTCGCCCTGGGCGACAGTGACTGTCGGAATTTTCCGACAGCGCTAAACTGCCGCTGGAGTGCGTCGTGGGTGGAGTCGTGGGCAGTTGCTGTAACCGTCGAGCTGTCGCCTGGGCGACATCGATGTCGGATTTCCGACAGTGCAAAACTGCCGGTCGTGGGTGGAGACGGGGTAGTTGTTGTAACCGCCTGAGCTGTCGCCTGGGCGACATCGCTGTCGGATTTCTGACAGCGGCAAAACTGCCTTTTCGTCGATCTGCCGTGGAGGGAAATAGTTGTAACTTCTCTGCTGTCGCCTGGGCGACAGTGGCTGTCGGAATTTTCCGACAGTGAAATTTTCCCACATTCAATTTTAGCTCCAGCAGAAATGTGAACATCTCATACCTGTTATCTGCACACCATTGATAAAAATAGAATCAAATACAAACGGGACTTTGTTATTATCAAACCGGAGGAGTGCGAAACGCATGCTCCAACAGATAGGACTTAGATGCATCCTGTTGATGACGTAAGCTGCACAAGACATTCCCTCCGCCCAAAAGACTTTGGATACTCTTGGCATGAAGCCAGCATTTGCAGGTTTCCGTCAGATGATGAATCTTCCTCTCCGCAACGCCATTCTGCTGTGGAGTATGGGCACAAGTGAGCTCTCTCCGAACGCCGTGTTTCCTGCAAAAACTAGAGAACTCACCAGAGGTGAACTCCCCACCATTGTCAGTTCTCAATTTTTCACCCGCAGGCCTAACCGACCTTCCACCAGCTCCTTGAACTCCACAAACTTCGCAAAGGCTTCCGACTTCTCTTTCAAACAATACACCCAGACATATCTGGTGTAATCGTCAATCAACACCAACATATATCTGTTGCCTCCAAGGCTTTGGGTGGCAGTCGGTCCCATCAAATCACCGTGAATGCACTCAAACGGCGCTTTGCATCTTGTTTGCGATTTATCAAATGGAAGTCAATGAGACTTACCAAACTGACATCCAGCATAAACATGACCATCTCCATAAGAGGACAAGCTAGGCAAGCCCTTGACAAGGCCCCTTACCGGCATAGCCTTCAATTTGTCCATGCCAACATGCCCCAACCTTTCATGCCAGATAGTCCTTCACCCGTTTTCCAACATGGATAACATCTCCCTTTATCTCTGGTTGAGTTTTAAGAAACTTCACTTCTGTTGGGCCAAACATAACATGATAACCGGCATCGACTGCATTGGTCACAGAGAAGAGATTCTTCTTCATACTAGGCACGTCATAAACACTCCTCAAAGTGAGTGGACCCTTATCACTGCTCAGGGAGACAATACCTTCTTGTTCGACAGCATGAATAGAATTATCAGCCGTAATGATAGCATCGTTACCTGAGTAAGGCGCCAAAGAAGAGAACTTTGATTCATCCCCGGTGAGATGATGTCCACACCCTGAATCAACAATCCAATCCTCTTCGAAGTTGATGGCAGCCAAGGCCTTAACGGGCATCGCCGTCATATTAGCCGCAAAGGCTCCTCCCCATCCAGCTTCATCAGACTTTGGCTTCTCCTTCTCCGCTACATGTCCCGACTGAAGATTAACCAGGCAATCCTTCTTGAAGTGGACGGTCTTATTGCACCTGAAGCACTTTGGTCCATCTCCCTTCTTCTTCCCATCAAACTTAGGAGCATAACCCATATCCTGCTGACCTGAAGTAGAGGGTCCATCATAACCCGGCTTCTTCTTCTCCCACTTCTTCTTCTTCTTCCCAGAGAACAACACATCACTATCTCCCCCAGAGATAGAAGTCCCCGCCATCTGCCTTGCCAAACTTTCTTGCGAAGCAAGTAAGTTCTCCAGCTCCAACAGAGATGGTTGATTTGCCCAACCTTGAACTGAAGTCACAAAGGCAAGATACTCCTTCTGCAACCCGTGGATGATATGCCTCTTCAGTTTTGCCTCCGAGATGGGCTCATCAGGGTCCAAAGCAGAAATCTCTACTGTGAGGTTCTTCATCTTGAGAAAGAAGGTAGAAATAGAAAGATCGCCTTGAGAGGCCTTCGCATACTCATTTTCAAGAAACTGTAGCCTAGCTACATTCTTCTTATTAAACAGCCCGTCCAAAGACGTCCTAATCTCAGTAGTAGATTTACATCCAATGATGTGGTCAAACAGCTCTGATGAGATAGCCCTCTTGAGTGTGAACTCTGCCTTAGCATTAGTCCTCCTCCAAAGTCTCACCTTTGCCATATTATCTCCTGCTAGAAACACCTCTTGAGTATCTTCTCCTCCAACTATCTCCCATAGATCCTCGCCAAGTAAATAGCTCTCCATACATGACCTCCATTTCTTATAGTTAGTCGATGTAAGGAGTTCAATACAAAGCCCTCTTGCGTATCCACCTTCCATGGCGATCTATGTGGTCTCCTCTTCACAAAGACGATGGCAACTCAAGTTGATCACTACTTATCCACTCCAACAACCTAGCTCTGATACCATGTTAAATTTTTGATTTGAACCATTTAGGAGTCAGCAGGAGTTGCATCAACTAAGTTAAAGCCAAACAACCACAATGCAACACAACAACACAAGAGACTTTATTGAACCACAAACTTCATTTACAGTGCGAGGTATACATGGCGAGACATGATTTATCAGAATCACGGAGACGAGAAAAACAAAACACACCAAAACAAATCTGGCGGCTAGACAAGCTGAGACCGCACAGACCGCTCGACTCCAGAAGTTGCCCGGCTTGTCCTGAGACCGCGCGAACAGAAAACAGACAAGCCGCCTGCACTGCAAGACCGCCACCTCAGACCACACGAACTGGAGATTTATTGGAACGAAGAACTGAAGCTGTCGCCAGACCGCAACTCAGATTGCCTAACCGTTGAAGGTCGCCTGATCGCTGAGCTCGCTGCGAACAGCACAAGAACGAACATAAACCAGTTCGCAGACTGACCGCTGTCGAATTATTTATTCAAGCCACTGGGAATCACCAAGGAAGGAGACCGCAACCTACTGACCGCAAACCTACGAACACAACAAACAGTCAACTCGCTTCCGAGACCGCCCGACCTCAAAGTGAGACCGCACGAATTAACCCAGGCTCAGTTCTTACAGTTCTCGTTGTAAATGACAGGCCATGCACCCCTATTTATAGGCGGGTAGACGGATGTCATCACCGCACAAACTGGGATACAATCACCACCCGTCAGATCGCCAGCGGTCTCTTAAGGCAGACCGCACGATCAGACTACTTGGACAACCTTCCGTCCAAGACCGCAGAACAGCAAGCAGATCGCGCACAAGTCGCGCGAACACGAAACCATGCGCAAGCCGCGCAGGCACAAGATCGCTCCTCCCTTAGATCACCAGGAGAAAACAAAGAACCATCTGGCCGACTTAGAACAAGTCGCCTGATCGTCAAGCATAAACCGCCCGGACAAGCGGTCACACATAAGAACAGACCGCCTGGTCTTCCAACAAAGAAGATAGACAACCCAGCAGAACAACTCGGGAACAGACCGCAGCTACAAAGAACAGACTAGCAGAACCAGCAGTCCGACAGAACAAACCGGCAGAGTCAGACCGGCAAATTATAAACACAAACCGCGCGGTCTCGGCGGTCACAAAAAACAGACCGCCCGGCCACCTCCACTTCACTTCAAAATTTCAACAGATAATAGAAATATCAATACACCCGAATAGAAAAGATTGGGCAATGAAGGTGGATGATGCCTTGCGGGCTTACCGGACTACTTTCAAGACTCCTATTGGGATGACACTATTTCAGCTCATTTACGAAAATTTGTGTCACCTACCAGTGGAGATAGAACACAGCTTTTTGGGCACCCAAATTTCTGAACATGGACATCACAGCCACCACGGATAGGTGTCTTTCTCAGCTGAATGAACTTGAAGAATTTCGGCAATTTGCCTATGAGAATGCACAAATAAATAAAGAATAGATAAAGCGATGACATCACAAGCATATTATGCCAAAGGAGTTCAAACTTGGTGATCCTGTTCTTCTTTACAACTCTCTCCTCCGCTTATTCCCAGGTATGCTGAAATCACGTTGGAGTGGCCAACTCGTGGTGACTGGTGTCTCTCTTTTTGAAGAAATTGAGATCTCCGGAGAAAAAGAAGGAAGGTTCAAGGTGAACGGTCATCACTTAAAATTCTATGATGGTGGCACTGTCTTAAAAGATTTCAAAAAGTGTATTTAGTTGACTCAAATTTTTAGGCATAACTTTCTCTCACCATCTCAAATTGTTATGATTACCTAAATTGTATGATTTAATTCTTTGAATTTTGCTTTTGAACACTATCACTGCTAATACAGGTATTTGTGTCCATCTTAAAGACGGTAAACAAAAGGGATTTTAGGAGACAACCCAATGTTGCTATTACTTTTTCTCCCTTATAAAATTTTATCACTTGATAATGTTATTATAAGCCGTTCGGAGCTTCTTTCTGCAGGCGACGGCAAATGATCTTAACTATAACGCCTATTTTTTTAGTATGCTCATTTCTGTGCATGGGTAACCTCTTCTCCTAGCTCCCATTATTTTAATCTCTAGTGATATATTGTGTACTGCTTAGATTAAAGTCTGGGGGAGAGTTGATTTTAGTTACCCACTGCACGCACTCAATTGCAATGCATGCTAGAAGTACTTTTATTTCATTTATTTACTATAGTTAATTTTCATCGCCTACCACAACACCCACTTGATTGCGCATAGAGTAAAATGTTGACTCCTGTAGTGCTCTAGTTGAGTACTCGCATCTCACATAGAAATCCGTGTAGAATAAATTTTTCTGTATGCTTATAGTTTTATATTTTTCTATTTGCGTAATTATTGTTTATTCTACTCAAAAGTGTTGCATTCGGTGTCAATTCAATGGTAGCATAGGGATGTGTGTAGATGGTTGCTAGGCTCATATTGCTCGAGTTGGGAGGAAGGATTATCTTACTCGGTGGCTAAGAACTTGCCCCAAGCGACTCTTGAAGGATTGGTATAAGTTAGTTCAGTGTGTGAGCGTGACATAGGCCATCATTTTGGATAGTTTGAGCTTTTTCGTACCGCTCCTATCATCTAATCATCGCTAGCCCCATTGTGCCTACCATCCTCTTGACTCAGCTCCACTTACATTTCACCAAAGCCAAAAACTAATCCTAGTCGCACACCCAAACTCAAGTTTTATTGTTTTATTATTTTCAGTTTGAGGGTGTTGATGAAGATGTAATTTGTGAAAATGTGGATGTGCTACCTTGAATACTTGCTGAAATTGATTTGAAAACAAAAAGAAAATAAGAAAATGAAAAGAAAGAAAAAGAAAATAAAAAAATGATTAATTAAAAATTTGATTGAGATTTGTATTTGGATTAGGCGGTGCACACAACCATGCTTTCAAGTTCAAGTCTGGGGGTGTGGTGCACTCGCACGTATTGTGGATGCTTGGTTAGATTAGTGTATTAGCTCAATTGGGTTTAGTGTGTAAGCCTTTATATTTATCATTGTCTACCCTACCAAAACCCAAGCCTCATCTCTATCCTAAAGTCCTGCTAACTCACAAAATGAACCAAATGAGTGTCAAATGGAGAGAGTTTGAATGGGTGAGCTTATGGCCACCGACATTGATGACTTTCAATGGAGATTGTTCAGAGCAACGATCTTGGGCAATGCTCGCCTCAACGATCAGTTTACTTTCTTCCTATGCATGACGGGACGATTCACCGTGATTCAACTTTTGAGTAAAAATAATATATCATTGCGCTCTTGGATGTTTATAAGCTATTTTGTATAACTAAAAATTCAATCTATTGAATTTCTATGCGCGTGAGTATGTGACTTCACGTTGTACTCTGCTTTCGCAACTACTAAGCTAGCTAACGATTTTTATTATCCGCATAAGGGATAGTTTACTCGGGACGAGCAAATGGTTAAGTCTGGGGGTGTGATGAGTTTGATATTTACACTATTTTACAGACTCATCCAGGCTAGTTTTCACTCGTGTGCACTACACATTCATGTCATATTTTCTTGTATTTCACTTGTACATGCTTTCATGCTATGTGCACTGTTTAGGCCCATTTTGGTGTGCATTTTCATCATATTTTGTTGGGGGTAAGCACATGGTGCTCCCTATCCTTTTTTCTGTGATTGGATTGAGCTGGAAGGATATTCCCATGTGTGTGATGGCTGTGTTGTTTGCTGTGCAGGTGGGTATATAATCCATTTTGCCCAGATTTCAAGTTTGCATGATTCGCACGGTCTTGCATTTCCTTAATGCACGATCGATCCGACCATGCGCGTTCACCTGTGGCCCAAAATGGCGATCGGCCCCAGCTCGTGTGTTTTGTTCTCGCACGGGCAGTTTTGCCCATGCGTGAGTAAAATCGCACGAGCGTCTCTTTTTGTCCAAATATTTATATATTTATTATCCGTGCGTTTGATTCACGCATGGTTGGACTCAACTATGCTAGAAGGAAATGCATGATCTCCCTTTGTTCGCCTATTTGTCAAGCATTCCATATTTTCCCATGCGTTTGTTCACACGGTCCGTTTCCACCGTGCATGAGTAAAATTGCACGGGCTCTTCTGCTTCATCTTCTTGGGCTTCCTACATGTTAAATATCGCATGGTCCATGCATGGTCGTGCATTCGGTCCTACGTGGCCAAATTTCTGATTGTTTACTATAAAAGCTAGGAACTTCGCCCTATTCTGTTGATCGACGACTAGCCTGCCATTTTTTGAGCCAGTCCTGCTCTTTTCGTCGCTCCACCACTGCCCACTTTTAGGAGAAGCTCTAGGCACCATTATCTTGCTAATCAAGAGCTGGAGCTTCCTCCTCGGCCTCCTCCATCATCTGTAAGCTCAAGAGCTCCATTCCAAGTGATTTCTTGTGGCATTCCACGAGTTCTCTGGCGAGGGCTTGATCAAAGTTGTTATCCGAAGAAGATGGGTAACGTAGAGGAAGGTGACAGCTCCTCTAGACCCTGGACATTAGTTGAAGACCGAGCCAGGATGAGGCAGACAAACTTGCGATTCCAGTCGTGAATCTTCAGCGTGTCTTCGTGCTTTGGTTTACTCTTTCCCCCCTCTGAAATGTTGAGGTATTTCTTGATATTTATTATGTTGTATGCATGATGTGCATGAAACCTCTATTTGATTTTAATGCAAATTTCACATTTGTGAAATTTTGTTATTGGGTTGTGTGATTTGAGGAGCCCCACCCCATTCCACCTTCCATTCCACTGTTACGTTAAGTTGCCGCACTAGCAATTACTAATGGTGTAACACCCCAAAACTTTCTATGAGATTTGGTCAAGAGGGTTTAACCGAATTCGTCTAAAGGATATAGCCGAATTCGACTAATGGGTATAGCCGAATTCGTCTAATCCAAATAGCCGAATTATTTTAT
Source organism: Dactylorhiza incarnata (assembly GCA_033032865.1). Taxonomy (NCBI): domain Eukaryota; kingdom Viridiplantae; phylum Streptophyta; class Magnoliopsida; order Asparagales; family Orchidaceae; genus Dactylorhiza; species Dactylorhiza incarnata. The sequence goes on along the minus strand of JAWHQI010001408.1, from coordinate 70,317 downwards.
GCATTAGCCGAATTCGTCGAATGGTTATACCGAAGTAGTCTAATAGCTTTAGCCGAATTCGTCTAAAGGATATAGCCAAATTCGACTAATGGGTATAGCCGAATTCGTCTAATCCAAATAGCCGAATTTGCCATTTCGTCGAATACGGGCAGAAAGCTGTATTTTCGCCTGTTTCGGTTTTTACGAGTTTTGACGGAAATTTCTAAGTCCTTGTGACTTTAGATCTTGACGAAAACCAAATCGGACGGCTAAGGTTAATTTGAAATTTGTTTATAAAGGCTGGGGAGATGAAAATAGGTTCATTCGTAACTTTACACTCTCTCACCGAGCCGACGAAAGCTGTGAGCGCGAGGAAGAACGAGGAGGTATCTTCCGCCATTGAAGGAGCTTCGGAGCTCCGAATCGCGAGCCGTCTTCATGATGAGTCCCAATTATATACACATATATGGACTCATCTGGGCCGTTTATCTAGTCATTCCACTGCACTTTAGCCTTGTTTTAGCTTATATTTGTTATCACTTGCAATGTGCACTTCTAGGCCCATTTTGGTGTGTTTTCATGTTTATCTTCATTAGTAGTTTTCATGCACTGTTACGGGACACTTTCAGTAGCTGGATTCGTGGTTGTACGCTAGAACAGGAGTCGTGCAGGTGTTTCCGGTGCAATTCTGCACAGGAACACTGCGCACGATCACCGGTTCTATTGCGCACGACCACTGGTCGTGCGCCACTGATCGTGTGCACTTAACACCTTTTTCATGAGTTCTGTTGGGTGCAGTGCGCACGACCATCAATGCCAGTGCGCACGACCACCGGTCGTGCGCCACTGCTCGTGCGCACTTAACATTTAATTTCTGAGTTCTGTTTGCTGTAGTGCGCACGACCATCAACTCCAGTGCGCACGACCACCGGTCGTGCGCCACTATTTGTGCGCACTTAACAGTAATTTTATGAGTTCTGTTTCACCCAGTGCGCACGACCACCAACGATAGTGCGCACGACCACCGGTCGTGCGCCACTGGTCGTGCGAACATGTTATTTCATAATTTCTGTCTTTGCAGGTTCCGTCCAGGCAGAACGCACGATCACCGAATTCTAGTGCGCACGACCACTGGTCGTGCGCCACTGACCGTGCGCACTGTTTATTCCATCGCCTATAAATTCCGCTGCTCGCGATTTAGGTCAGCTCCTCCGCATTTTTCCGCCGTTTTCTCGCCGAGCTCCGCCGTTTCGCCCCCTTTCGCTGGTTCTCCGCCCCCCTAGGCCTCCTCCATCATCCAAGGGCTTAAAGGAAGGGATCCTACACTCATCTTCATCGCTAAGGAAGAGGTTCTTCGCATTAGACGTGGCCGGATGGTAAATCGCTGGAGAAGATGGGTCCATTGGGAGGTGTGACAGCCCTCCTCTACCCCGGACGCAGTTGGGACCGAGCTAGGACGTGGATTAACAACCCAACGATTCCTACTGTGAATCTACAACGAGACTCCGGATTCGGTCGTATCTCTTGCCTTTTTCTTCTACTTGTGTGGTTGTAGTTGTTTGTAATCTCTATATTTAGATGATGAATGCTATGAACTATGTGTATTATTGTTTATTTCATGTTTATGGAATTATTTAGTTCATATGTGTTAATGAGGTGCGCCCCCATCCATTTTCCACTCCACCACCGTGTCCGGTGTCGCACTAGCAATTGCTAGTGGCGTGCTTGTCGATGAGGTGCTTGCGACCCTCAATCCGTTAGCCTACTCGTCCATCCGCCTACCGAAGCGTGGCATCGCGGCCCGTATTCCATCCCGCCTAACGAAGCAGCGCGCTCAAGGCCTGCATAGTTCGATCCGTTTGCCTACTCGTCCATCCGCCCTTGCGAAGCAGCGCGCTCAAGGCCTGCCTAGTCTCCATCCCGCCAAGCGAAGCATTGCATAGCGGCATTGCATAGGAGTAGTCGTAGTATTTTCTCTTTATTTTTCACAAACCAAATCCCTTTCGTCCGCACTCCACCTATCACTGGACTTCGATCTCAAGTCCTTCCTCGAAACCTAACTCCACCTTACTGTGTTCCTCAAGAGACCGACACTCGGGGATTTTCCCCATTATTATTACTTGCGCGACCGGTGCACTTGCCGAATCATCGCATCAAGTTTTTGGCGCCGTTGCCGGGGAATACAGTCGTGTGAGTTTTCTAGAGAGGGAGAACCTGAGGGAGAAGCCCTTCCATTTGTAAATTGCATTTCTTTGTTTTATTTCTTGTATTCCATTTTCCTTTTTTTTTAATTTGGTTGCTTTAGTAATTTTTGTTAGGTGTAGTATTTTGCACAATAACACTTTTATTTTGAATCGTATTATCTTCACATTATGTGGGCACATCTTAATTTCCGTTGCCGTTGGTGTGGAGCTACCTCCCACTCTAGTGATGAATGCCCTACGGAGAATAGTAGGCATAATTCTTATAGCCCATCATATGGAGCACCGACTTTGTCTGGTACTTCATATGGTGCGCGTAAGTCTTATGGCTACTCTGCTGAGCCTTTACCGTCATACTACTTTTCGGCTTCAGCACCCGCTGTGCCAAAGAAGCCTGCTAGGCAGTGCCAGTTTTGTCGGAGCACAGATCATGCCCTGAAGGATTGTGTTGCTTATCTTCACCAATTGGATGAGGATGACGAGCCGGATATCCGGATCATCCCGAATCCTAACTCTGGCGGCACACCTTCAACATCCGGTTATGTGTCTTTGTCACCTTCACATCTTGAAGGGTATGGCATGGACACGGTCACTGGATGTGTGGCTGATCTGGGCACTGACATTGCTGAGCCTATTCTCCCGGTGCATCCACCACCCCTAGTGGATTCGATTCTTTGTGAGGAATCGGTGCTCGACTTTTATCCGAGCACTATTCCTCTCCCTGTTGTGTATACTATACTCGTCTCCGACGACATTGTTGATGATGTGTCGCAGGATGAGGTGGTTGATCTTAGTTTTGTGCCTACTCCTATGGAGGAGGACAACCTTCTAGGTGAAGAGGACTTTTCCTCAGCACCGATGGAGGAAGTCCAAATCCTAAGCTTGGCCACCGTTGATCCCGCCGAATCTTGTAGCATTGATGACAATGCAAACATTTTTTTACTTCCCCAACCTGATGGGAGTGAGACCGGGATCACTCCCCCGATTGATGTTTATTTATGTTCTTCGTCTTCTTTATTTCTTGATCCCCTTTCTTCATCCGAGCCTGTGCAGGTTGAGTCTTCACAGGTATCCCAGGAGGACTTGGAGCTCTTTGCTCAAGTCAATGATGAGAGCATCCTCTCATGTGAGGAGGTTGATCCTCCCTCCGTAGAGGAAGCTCCACTCATTGCCTTCTCCTCCTGCGGACCTGCTGCGGACGATACCTTGCTGGGCAAGGATAATTTTGGTAAGATGAGTGAGGACCAGGCCTCCTCCTCTTCTTACTTTCTTTTCCCTCTACCTGTGATGGGCAAGTTTTATCTATATTCGGGTAGAGGCGTGACTGTTCTTTCTCCGTATAGGTACCCGCTACCTACACGCATATTAGAACAGTTACCTGTCCACTTTTCTTTTCATAGGCCCATTAGCTAGAACTGTACAAATGCCAAATAAGTCGTGCTGGGAGGACAATAACCCCAGTAGTTATCTTTCTTTTCCTGCATTCTTATTTATTCTAATCATGTTTAGTTAGTAAAACTTTCTTTTCAGTTTTCTTTTGTCTTTTGTTTTTGCGGAGCTGACCCCTGCAGGTATCTTCTCTGGATGGCGGATGCTGCAGCTTAGTCTTGGTTTAAACGCCAATCTTCTGGTATGCTCACTTGTTGAGCATTGGGTACTCTCTTCCCTAGCCTTTTCTGATTTTCATGTCATATATTATGCGGATTGTTTAGTTTAAGTATGGGGGAGAGTAGTTTGTTTACCCGCTCACGTGCACTATTGCATTGCATACTAGAAGATTTCATTTAAAATGTTTTGTTTAATTTCATTGCACACCACAGCACCCACATGAGCGCGTGCTTATCTATTTGTTTTGTTCGGAACAAACTATCTTGGTTAGGAATGTGAATTGGGATGATAGCTTAGGAATTACTATTGGGAGCGCAATGTTGACTCGAGCAGTGTTCTAGTCGCATCCGCGTGCTACAATAGAATTTGAGTAAAATTAGATTATTTCTATGCTTTTAATTTATGATTAGTATTTATGCGTAGTTTTAGATTTATTCTACTCAAGTGGTGAATGTGAATGAAATTGGTGATAGCCCGGTGTTGTGTGTATACGAGCGCTAGTTGTGTGTTGCTCGAGTCGGGAGGAAGGTTTACCTTTCTCGTGGGCTAAGAACTTGCCCCAAGCGACTCTCGAAGCATGGGTGAGAGCGACTCGTCGAGTTAAACATGATGTAGGCCACCCTTTGGCTAGTTTGAGCTTTGTTATTCCATGTCCATTTCGTTCACCGTTGCAAGCCACATTTGTGCCTACCACTCCCTTTGTTCAGCTCCTCCTCCATCCACCAAGACCTAAAGCTTATCCCACTGTCGCAACCAAGTATATGTTATCTGCACTCATGTTTTAGATTTGGTGTGATGTTTGGAATTGTCGTGTTGTGAAGGAGAAATAAACTCTATTTGCTGATTTTGAATCAACCGGAGGATAAGAAAAAGAAAAAGAAAAATATGGTATTGAACTAAATATCTGAAAAAAGGGGCGTATTGAAAAGTTATCCTCCCGAGCGTTTTAGAAAATCTGTTGGTATTTGTGGAGTAGGCCGTGTGCACACCTAGTTTTCACAATAAGTCTGGGGGTGTGTCACACGAGCTTTGTTTTTGGTTTTGCTTGGTGCAGCGTTCCGTTGACTCATGTTGGTTGCGTAGCCTTCGTTTTTACCTTTGATTATCATACCGCAACCTAAGCCCCATCTTAATCCTAAAAGTCCTATTAATTTATCTCGCGAGTTTGCTAGCGCTGTGGAGAGAGTGTGACCGGGCAAGCGTATGGTTCACGACGTTGATGGATTTCAGCGGAGTTATTCCTAAGCCCCGATCTTTTGCAACACCCTCCTTAGTGGCTTATTACTTTCACACCGGACATGATCATCAAATTCTTCACAATTCACCAACTGAGTATTGATAAATCTTTATTTACGCTCTAGTACTTTCGTAAATTAGTTAGCATAGTTAGAATCTCTTTTTACGAAATCTCTATTTGCATGCTTTTGTTACTTCGCATTGTACTCCCTTGCGTAATTTTCTTTGCTAACTACCTTTTTCACACTCCACCGGATTCGTTTGCTCGGGACGCGCAAACAGTTAAGTCTGGGGGTGTGATGAGTCCCAATTATATACACATATATGGACTCATCTGGGCCGTTTATCTAGTCATTCCACTGCACTTTAGCCTTGTTTTAGCTTATATTTGTTATCACTTGCTATGTGCACTTCTAGGCCCATTTTGGTGTGTTTTCATGTTTATCTTCATTAGTAGTTTTCATGCACTGTTACGGGCCACTTTCAGTAGCTGGATTCGTGGTTGTACGCTAGAATAGGAGTCATGCAGGTGTTTCCGGTGCAATTCTGCACAGGAACACTGCGCACGATCACCGGTTCTATTGCGCACGACCACTGGTCGTGCGCCACTGATCGTGTGCACTTAACACCTTTTTCATGAGTTCTGTTGGGTGCAGTGCGCACGACCATCAATGCCAGTGCGCACGACCACCGGTCGTGCGCCACTGCTCGTGCGCACTTACCATTTAATTTCCGAGTTCTGTTTGCTGTAGTGCGCACGACCATCAACTCCAGTGCGCACGACCACCGGTCGTGCGCCACTATTCGTGCGCACTTAACAGTAATTTTATGAGTTCTGTTTCAACCAGTGCGCACGACCACCTACGATAGTGCGCACGACCACCGGTCGTGCGCCACTGGTCGTGCGAACATGTTATTTCATAATTTCTGTCTTTGCAGGTTCCGTCCAGGCAGAGCGCACGATCACCGAATTCTAGTGCGCATGACCAATGGTCGTGCGCCACTGACCATGCGCACTGTTTATTCCAGCGCCTATAAATTCCGCTGCTCGCGATTTAGGTCAGCTCCTCCGCATTTTTCCGTCGTTTTCTCGCCGAGCTCCGCCGTTTCGCCCCCTTTCGCTGGTTCTCCGCCCCCCTAGGCCTCCTCCATCATCCAAGGGCTTAAAGGAAGGGATCCTACACTCATCTTCATCGCTAAGGAAGAGGTTCTTCGCATTAGACGTGGCCGGATGGTAAATCGCTGGAGAAGACGGGTCCATTGGGAGGTGTGACAACCCTCCTCTACCCCGGACGCAGTTGGGACCGAGCTAGGACGTGGATTGACAACCCAACGATTCCTACCATGAATCTACAACGAGACTCCGGATTCGGTCGTATCTCTTGCCTTTTTCTTCTACTTGTGTGGTTGTAGTTGTTTGTAATCTCTATATTTAGATGATGAATGATATGAACTATGTGTATTATTGTTTATTTCATGTTTATGGAATTATTTAGTTCATATGTGTTAATGAGGTGCGCCCCCATCCATTTTCCACTCCACCACCGTGTCCGGTGCCGCACTAGCAATTGCTAGTGGCGTGCTTGTCGATGAGGTGCTTGCGACCCTCAATCCGTTAGCCTACTCGTCCATCCGCCTACCGAAGCGTGGCATCGCGGCCCGTATTCCATCCCGCCTAACGAAGCAGCGCGCTCAAGGCCTGCATAGTTCGATCCGTTTGCCTACTCGTCCATCCGCCCTTGCGACGCAGCGCGCTCAAGGCCTGCCTAGTCTCCATCCCGCCAAGCGAAGCATTGCATAGCGGCATTGCATAGGAGTAGTCGTAGTATTTTCTCTTTATTTTTCACAAACCAAATCCCTTTCGTCCGCACTCCACCTATCACTGGACTTCGATCTCAAGTCCTTCCTCGAAACCTAACTCCACCTTACTGTGTTCCTCAAGAGACCGACACTCGGGGATTTTCCCCATTATTATTACTTGCGCGACCGGTGCACTTGCCGAATCATCGCATCACTTCAAATCTGGAAAGTGTAGGCCGTTGCGAAACTTTCTATTTGAGTGAAATCTCAGATCTATGGCAAGAAGAAATCTCCAAGGGTAACGATTCTTCCTCCCGGTCTTAGGACGTGTTTTGTCCTCTCGTTCCTTTTTCTATGCCTGCTTGAGGAATCCCTTTCACCAAATGGGTGAAGTGTAGGATTTCATCTAGTTCTTCGGAACTCCTGGTCGATTGTGTCCGTCCCCAGCATATTGCATTTAGAAATCTGGTAGTCGTGTGGATTTAGGCATTTTGTGTGAAGCCTATTTGTGGTCGTGAGCCCGGATCGGTGATGCTTGGATTGTGGCGTTGCATTTAGGTTAAACCTAGAATGCGTGCCGGAGAATGTCTCCGTGAGATCTTCTATTATGTTGCGGGACTTGAGTTTTAGGTGCCTTTTGAGAGCCTAACGAAAGCCCCTTGCTTGGGTGGTTGAATGCAAGCCTTCGCCACTAGATTTGAAGAGGAGTGGTCTTGTACCTCCTTCTTGGTTGTTATTTGCGAAGTCTAAGTCCACGTGAAAGGATTAGATGCGTAGCTTAATTTTGTGGGCACTTGGTGTGTTAAACCCTTACGAGCTGAGGGGAAGCCGTTCCCGCGTCGTGCGATAGATCGCGACGGTTAGAGCACGGGCAAAGCTGAACCGAACCCGTTTCCATGCCGATCGGTGAGAGCTCCAAACCTCATGTAAGTTGTGTGATCATGGGAGAGGTCGTGGAAGGTGTCTTACCTAGACCGACCAAAAGCTCTTTTTCCCCACTTAAGGCTATGTCCTTAGGGTGGAGTGTTTGTGATGAATTGATGTTTTGTTAGCCTCATGCGGTTTCTTAGGCGGTTGTGGGGAACCTTCGGGAGAACCCAACCAACATCATGTGCATGTATAGGTTCCCTTTATCTTTGATGCTCAACCTAGATGATTGATTGTGCTTGAAACCTCACCTTGTGTAGTTTGCACTTTCCTTATATTATTACATGTTGCTAGTACGGCTTGTTTGCAGGGAAGAAGCCCCGCCACCCCGAGAAAGGGGTGGGGTCGTTATAATTTGGTCAGTTGTGCTAACCGTTGCTTTATTTTCCACCTCTTGGTGAAATGTTCTTATGCAGGAGCAAATGACCCTAGCGGGAAATAGCGGGTGGTGGCCCCTTTTGCTATGTTGGCCCTTGAGGCCAGCCTCTTTTCTGCTTACATATATTGTCGTCCTGCGTGCCGAAGTATGTTTTGAGTTTTTCTGTACATTTGTTAAATGTAAGGCCTTAAGGCCGTAACTCTATTTATTTCATTCCTGGGATGGTGGACAATTCTAAATGATGTTCAAACCAAATGCTTCCGCTTACGCTTTAAATGCTCTCGTGTAGTTGTTGTTCTTTTCTGATAATCACCTTTTAATGCCAAGCTAGTGTATATAGTATGGCGTGGGGTCCCGACCGGACCTACTGTTATATTATTTGTACTGGCAGGGTGTTACAATTTGGTATCAGACTTAGGGCGTCGATCCGTAGTTTAGCGAATTTGGGACGAATTCATTTTAAGGGGTGGTGTGCACAGGATGTGCGCTCACCTAAAACGTTAAAAATTAATAAGAATGTCCACTTAAGAATGGGAAAAACATACTTGTTTGCGGAACCTGAGCGTCCCATGATTGTTGTTTGTTATGTTTTTGGTCACTAAATGGTGCCTTGCACGATTATAGGTGACTAGGAGTGCTGCGGGGCAGTCTCGATCTCGTATCACCGCTGAAAGTAGTGTGTCATCTGAGGTGCCATCGACCACTTCTTCGGCTGAGATGATCAGAGTAATCGCTGAAGCGGTCCTCGCGATAATCAACACTCAACCTCAAAGGCTGGCACAGCCTGCTATGCCTACTCCGGATATGGCCTCGGTGGCAGCTGTCGCAGTGGAACCTGCAGTGGAACCGAGAGTGGAGAAACCTGTACCAGTGGCTGTAGTAGAACGTGCGGTGGAGCGTAGGGTGGAACGTCGAGTCGAGCGAGTAGTTGTTGTGCCAGTGCGTGATCAACAACTTCAGCACTTTCTATGTTTCCATCCTCCAACCTTTTCGGGGAATGGATCCCCAACGGAGGCGGAGGACTGGTTGTCAACAGTTAGAAAAACTTTAATGGCGACAACAACGGAAGAAGCTATGATGGTCACCCTAGCCAACTTCCTCCTTAATGGAGAAGCAGAGCATTGGTGGGCCGAACAGGAAGCGCATAAGTTTAAAGGTAAAGATATTACCGAGATCACTTTGGCGGAGTTCTCAAAGTCGTTTCTTCAGAGATTTATTCCCTCTGCCCAACGCATTGCGTTGCAGAACCAGTTATTGAAGTTAACTCAAGGAGATAGCTCGGTGGACGAGTACTTGCACGAGTTCACTAGATTGGGCCGCTATGTGGGGATTTTGGTGGAAGATGAGTAAATGAAGACGAACAAGTTTTATGAAGGTCTTCGGGATGAGTTGAGGCTGCTCCTTGCAGGCCCAATAATGCTTGGCTTCCATGTGATGGTGCAAGCCGCCAGATCTTTGGATTTGGACATGAAGAGAGTGCAGGCAAAAGGCAAGAAGCCCGAATTCCATGCGCCGGCCTCTCAATCCAAATCTGAGTTCAGGAGGAACAAAAGGAAGTTCAAGTCTGCGGAACCAACTCGCTCAATGTGTCGGGAGATATGACCGCACATGGTCCAATTACATGTTTCACTTGCGGAAAGGTGGGACACAAAGCACATGTGTGTCGCAGTGGTCCCCCGAGACCAGAAAACCGAGCGATGGACTATGCTCGTGCTGCGGGTCATGCGGAAAAAGGTAAAGCTGCGGAGTCTTCAGCTTCCCAGCACATTCCGACCCAGCTGAGAGTTTACTCGCTTGGCCAGCAAGAAGCCATACGACAAACTGACGTCGTCACAGGTATGGATTAGAAGTTAGCTTTTACAGCTATTTATGATTGATACTATTGTGCGACTTTATGTTGATTTGTGTGCAATTAGGGTTTGTCCTAATTTTCAACTATCCGACGAGAGCTCTATTTGATACGGGTGCATCACACTCTTTTCTGTCTGAGGACTTCATGATGCGAATCGGAGTGTCGTCTACCTTAGTAGAGGATAGATTGGAAGTAGTGCTACCCAATGGATCTCGCATGGGTGCGGATAGGAAGAGTCGTGTGAAGGTGCGTATTGGAAATCAGGACTTCGACTTGGAAGCATCGTTATTAACGCTAGCTGAATTTGACGTGATCTTCGGCATGGACTGGCTCTCGGAGCAGCGAGCATGCATTGATTGCAATTCATAGGAAATCACACTAAGAAATAACACCGGAGACGAAACCACATTCGCGGGAATGCGAGGAGCGAGCAAGATGATGATGTCTGCTCTCCAGGTGGTTAGGGCGGTGAGAAATGGCGCGGAGTTGTTCTTCACCTTGTTGAAGGCTTCGGAGCCAAAGCGCAGTTTGAGTGATGTCCCAATTGTAGCGGAGTATGCCAATGTGTTTCCTAACGAACTCCCCGGGGCTCCGCCACAACAAGAGATTGATTTTTGTATTGAGCTGGTGCTAGGTGCCAAGCATGTAGCCCGCTCACCGTACCGAATAGCGCCAAAGGAATTGGCAGAGCTGAAGGTTCAGTTGCAAGAGCTACTAGAGCAAGGCTATGTACGTCCAAGTTCTTCACCTTGGAGTGCACCGGTCCTCTTTGTGAAAAAGAAGGATGGGAGCTTGCGTCTATGTATTGATTATCGAGAGTTGAATAAGCTGACCGAGAAAAACAGTTATCCGATTCCAAGAATCGACGACTTATTCGACCAACTGGTTGGGTCGACGGTATACTCTAAGCTAGACCTAAGGTCCGGCTATTATCAGCTTCATATTCGGGAGTGTGATATTCCCAAGACAGCGTTCAGTACCCGCTTTGGGCACTATGAGTTCACGGTTATGCCGTTCGGTCTGTCTAATGCAACGTCGGTATTCATGAACTTAATGAACAGAACGTTCTGAGAGTATTTAGATCAATTTGTGATCGTCTTCATCAACGACATTTTGGTAAACTCTTAGTCGGATGAGGAGCATGCACAGCATCTGCGCGCAGTTTTGAGCACCCTGAGGAGGAATCAGCTATATGCCTAGTTCTCCAAGTGCGAGTTTTGGCTATCGTCAGTAGCATTCCTTGGTCATGTTATGAGCGGAGAAGGAATAACAGTCGACCCTTCGAAGATAGAGGTGATCCAAGCATGGCCTGTGTTGAAAAATGTAGTGGAAGTCCGAAGTTTCTTAGGACTTGCCGGCTATTATAGGCGCTTTGTGGAAAACTTCTCGAGGATTGCCCTTCCTCTCACTAAACTAGCCAGGAAAGATCATAAGTTCGTTTGGTCGCCTGAGTGCGCACGGGCTTTTGAGAAGCTGAAAAGCCGTCTGACCAAGGCGCCCATTCTATGCTCGCCATGTGGAACAGAAGGTTACGAAATCTATAGCGACGCCTCGGGGAGTGGCTTGGGTTGCGTTCTGGTGCAGTTCGGAAATGTAATTGCCAATGGCTCCCATCAGTTAAAAGTTCATGAGAGGAACTACCCGGACCATGATTTGGAGCTAGCTGCCGTGGTATTTGCTCTTAAACTTTGGAGGCACTACTTGTATAGCGTGAAGATCAACATCTTTACGGACCACAAAAGCCTCAAGTACCTGCTTGATCAAAAGGAGTTGAATATGCGGCAAAGGAGGTGGATGGAGTTCCTTAGGGACTACACCTTCGACATTCGATATACTCCTGGGAAAGGAAATGTGGTTACGGACGTGTTGAGTCGTTGATGCGTGTCGGCAAGTGCACCGGTCGCTGTCAAGTAATAATTGTGGAGAGTGGACTCCCCGAATGTCGGTCTCTTGAGGAATGCAGGTTGGGTGAACGAAACGCGTAGCGTGACTCTTGTTACACAAGCAAAGCACACATGAAAAAGGGGGGGTTCTTGGTTGGTTTTCCTAATCTTAGCAACGACAAAAGAGATGCGGGTCGAAAACACCGCTTCGCGAAGTGAGGTGGATGCAACGGCCGCGATGCCGTGCTTCGTGAGGCGGATGGAATGTACTCAAGTGCGAGAGGGTGAGGGTCGCAAACACCTATTCACAACCGTCGTTAGCTCTTGCTAACGCGGAACAAACACCTTGCGTGCGGGCGTGAGTGAGTGAGTGGAAAACGGAGTGAATCACAAGCAAACCATGAAGAACAACAAGGAAACATTCATTTCAATAAACAACATTGCAATATTCAAGTTTACACGGCTCAACGAGTACAATGAAGGAAAGAGGAAAGAAATAACCGATGGTGAAGACTAGCGGCCGTTCACGGCCGGAATGGTAGGTTGTCGGGCTACCTCCGGACTCGGGTGGACTATGCTTCCGGCGTAGAGGGCTGTCACAATCTCCCTACGTAGCTCCGTCGTCATCGACTTCAGGTTTCTTCTTCTTCTCACCGGGCGGAATGAGAGAATGGTTGCTTGGAGGCTTGCGGACGATGGAGAACACTCACGGACAATGGAGGAAGTCTTGGAATGGATGGAGGAGGCTTCCCCTTGCGTAGAAGATGAAGTGGAGGCGTCCCACGGTGGAGGTCGGCGGCGTACGGAACAGGAACTCCGCTCCCGGCGGCTGATAATGCTCTAAAAATCGCAACAGGCGTTTAAATAGGCGCTGGAATAAATACTGCGCACGGTCATTGGCGCACGACCAGTGGTCGTGCGCACTGGAATTCTGCGATCGTGCGCACTGCCTGGGTGGAACCTGCAAGATACGAAATTATAAAATAAAATGTTCGCACGACCAGTGGCGCACGACCGGTGGTCGTGCGCACTATCGTCGGTGGTCGTGCGCATTAGATGAAACAGAACTAATAAAATAAATGTTAAGTGCACACGGACAGTGGCGCACGACCGGTGGTCGTGCGCACTGGAGTTGATGGTCGTGCACACTTCAGCAAACAGAACTCAGAAATTTAATGGCAAATGCGCACGAGCAGTGGCGCACGACCGGTGGTCGTGCGCGCTGGCATTGGTGGGCGTGCGCACTGCACCAAACAGAACTCGTGAAAAGAAGGTTAAGTGCACACGATCAGTGGCGCACGACCAGTGGTCGTGCGCAATAGAACCGGCGATCGTGCGCAGTGTTCCTGTGCAGAATTGCACCGGGAACACTTGCACGACTCCTATTCCAGCACAACCACAGATCTAGCCACTGAAAGTGGCACTTGACAGCACATGAATACTACTAATGACAATAAGCACGAAAATCACACCAAAGTGGGCCTAGATGTGCACCTAGCATGGATTATCAAATATAAGCTATAACAAGGCTATAGTGCGGTGAATTGACTAAATAACGGCCCGAATGAGTCCATAAATGTGTATATGATCAGGACTCATCACACCCCCAGACTAAACTGTTTGCGCGTCCCGAGCAAACGAATCCGGCAGAGTATGAAAACGGTAATTAACATAGAGAATTACACAAGGGAGTACGGTGCGAAGTAACATACGCATGCGAGTAGAGATTCTAGCAGAAGGAGATTCTAACTGTGCTAACTAATTTACATGAGTATTAAAGTGTAAGTAAAGATTTAGTTATACTCAGATGGAGAATTATGAAGAATTTGACGATCATGCCCGGTGTGAAAGTGACAAGATACTGAGGCGGGTGTTGCAAAAGATCGGGGCTTAGGAATAACTCCGCTGAAGTCCATCAACGTCGTGAACCATACGCTTGCCCGGTCACACTCTCTCCACGGCGCTAGCAAACTCGCAAATCAAATCAGTAGGACTTATAGGATTAAAACGGGGCTTAGGTTACGGTATGATATTCAAAGTTAAACATGGCGGCTACGCAACCCAAGTGAGCTAACGGAACGTTGCACCACGCAAGACCAACAACTATGCTCGTGTGACACACCCCCAGACTTATCATGAAAACCAGGTGTGCACACGGCCTACTTCACAAATACCAACAGATTGTCTTTTTTAGCTCGGAAGGATTTTTTTCAAAATACTCTCTTTTTTTCTTTTAACATATTTTACTTCTTTTATGTAACCTCCGGTTGGTTCAAAATCAGCAGATAGACTTTATTTTCTCTTCATAACACAAAGATTCCACACACCACACAAGTTGAGAATTATGAGCGTAGTTTAAAACAATTTGGTCGCGGGGGTAGGATAGGCTTCAGGCTTTGGTTGATGAAGAGGAGCTGAACAAAGGATTGGTAGGCACAAATTTGGCTTGCAACGGTGAACAAAATGGAAATGGAATAACAAAGCTCAAACTAGCCAAAGGGTGGCCTACATCATGTTTAACTCGACGAGTCGCTCTCACCCATGCTTCGAGAGTCGCTTGGGGCAAGTTCTTAGCCCACGAGAAAGGTAAACCTTCCTCCCGACTCGAGCAACACACGACTAGTAATCGCACACACACAACACCGGGTTATCGTCAATTTCATTCAAATTCACCAATTGAGTATGTTGGAACCTTAGGGTTGATTTGAGTTAGGATCAACTTCTAAAGTTCATCTATCTATTAACTTAAATCACATTATCCCAAAGAAAACATAAATTAAATATAATGCGATCGAATCAAAGATAAAATTATCATAAGTCTTCTGCGCTCGACGAATGCCACATCTTTCGTCGAACCGGCTACCGGCGTTCGACGATCAGCCCTCAGCGTTCGACGCTTTCTCTAAATCTCAGCGCTCGACGAAATCATCAAGGCTTAGCAGATCGACGAAATCCTTTCAGATCAAATCAAGTATATTTTATATATATAAAGAGAATTGCTTAGCACATCAGAAGATAAGCTCAGCTCGACGAAAGAAAAGCTAAGTTCGACGAAATATCTTTTGCTAATCTAGCCATTGCAGCATTAAAGTTCATAGCCGTTTCTGATGTGTCAAATCGACAAACTTATCTTCCCAAGGAATGAAATTAAAGAGACTTTATCTCTTTCCATTTTCCCGGGCAAGAATTCAAAAGTACTTCTCGGATTATAAATACAAAAAAGAAGGAGAGAAACATATACACACACAGAGATACAGAGACAACACAAAATATAGCACACTCTTGGTTGCCAACATCTTCCTGCAGATTAAGAACATCCTGAGACACAAATCACAACTACTTGCTAAGGATTATCATTGCATCAGAGGAAAGAAGTGTTTGAAAGAAGAGACCTCCAGAACTGTCAACAATCTATATCAGACAGGGGTAGCTCTTCAATATCAGATCCATTCAACACCACATCTGGATCTTCAAGAGTCTTCTTATACAGAGAAGAACATTTCAATTTCTGTTTTATTTCCTTACCCCTATCTTGTACAGGGTTATTACTCCCTTCAAAAGTGAACTCCTGGTGACAGGTCACCTTAGCAAAAACCTGACTGTGGTGAATTGGGCACCTGATCAAACCTCCATTGGTGTAAGGGCACCTGATCAAAATTCCTAGTGGATTCCTACCAGTGGGTAGAAGAGTAGACGTACCCAGTTGAGGGGAACTACTATATTTCTTGTGTCTTCTGGATTGCTTGTTTTATGTTTATTTTTTATTTCTTGAGCTGTGTTTATATTTTTTTTGCACTTATACTGTTTGTGTTTATTACTCAGCAAACTCACATATATATAAATACATATATCACTCATTTTGAAATTAAAAATTCAAGCAAGATCTTTTAATAAGATAAATAAGAACTAAAACACTCCACTTTCAATTGGTATCAGAGGGTGTTGATTTTACCATTTCAATTTCTAGCATCTAATACTTTCAAAATTAAAACTCCTATTTCAATTAGTATTAGAGAAATTGATTTGTCACACAGGTTAACACCTGAAATCACAAAGATCACTTTTAGTTCTTAAAATTTTTCAAAATGGCAAAAGAAATCCTTCTGTTTTCAGATCCACCTATATTTAAGTTGGATAATATCTCTTTATGGGAAGTTAGAATTAGATTATATATGAATGCTATAGATGAAGAGATTTACAAATCTATTTTGACAGGACCCGTTCATGTTGGCACTGATATATCTTCTTCAAAGAAAACTACCAAAATAAAACATGATGCAGATGCCAAAGCCATGCAGATCTTGACTCAGTCTGTATCAAAAGATATTCTTCAACAACTTGAAGACTGCACTTCAGCAAAGGCCATCTGGAACTCCCTCTCTAGGATGGTAAATGAACCATCTTTTTCTTCTTCTACTAACATCATTTTTGATGCAGAACCATCAGTTACTCTAACTGAAGAAGAAGAAGACAAGGAAGAACAAAAAGCCAGAAAGTTTTGCATGATGGCAATTTATAGATCAAACTACACATCTAAATCTGAATCTGATTCAGAAAAGGTAAAAGAGGTAAAATCAAATCATAACTCTACCTCTAAAAATGTTTTTGAAATAACTCTCACAGATTCAATAACAATAGACAAAAAAATTAAAAGGAAGTTAATAAAGATAAATCATTTAACTTCTGAAAGTAACAAAACTGAAGAAAAATTAAAAGCACAAAATAAATCAATTAAGGATAAATTGCTTAATAATTGTCAAGAAAACTTTAAAATAATATCAAACATATATTTCAATGACTATAAAAGAAAACTTTCAATAAATGTTTTAAAATTTTTAAAACATGTATTTTCAAATACAATTAAAAAGTTTTTCACCATTAAACTCCAACCCAGTTGAACAAACTCTTTAAAAAGCCAAAATTAGAAAAACAATGTCAGATAACTTCATACTCTAACAGATTTCCCTAAAGTCATGATGAGCATTCTACTGTAGTCATGTTGATTAGAAATGATCATATGGCTGAGTGTGAAGTCTCCTCTGGTTTAAGAGATTCTATAGAAGGAAGGTATCAGGCAATGTTCTTCTAAAAAGAATCATTGAAGGGGAAGAATACAACCATAAATCTAGCAAGATAAACATGGATCCAAACCAAATAAATTGCTTAAGTAAATCTGTAGGGAAAATGATTTAAGAGTCTACAGAAGAAAATTGAAAACTAAAACCAAGTGAGAGAGAAAAGGAGAATATAAAGATTAAAAATGTCGGCATCCTAAACCAAATAGGGGGAGACCTCCTGGCCACTAGTTTTAATTTGATTTAGGATCCCAACTCAAATAGGGGGAGATTGTTGGAACCTTAGGGTTGATTTGAGTTAGGATCAACTTCTAAAGTTCATCTATCTATTAACTTAAATCACATTATCCCAAAGAAAACATAAATTAAATATAATGCGATCGAATCAAAGATAAAATTATCATAAGTCTTCTGCGCTCGACGAATGCCACATCTTTCGTCGAACCGGCTACCGGCGTTCGACGATCAGCGCTCAGCGTTCGACGCTTTCTCTAAATCTCAGCGCTCGACGAAATCATCAAGGCTTAGCAGATCGACGAAACCCTTTCAGATCAAATCAAGTATATTTTATATATATAAAGAGAATTGCTTAGCACATCAGAAGATAAGCTCAGCTCGACGAAAGCAAAGCTAAGTTCGACGAAATATCTTTTGCTAATCTAGCCGTTGCAGCATTAAAGTTCATAGCTGTTTCTGATGTGTCAAATCGACAAACTTATCTTCCCAAGGAATGAAATTAAAGAGACTTTATCTCTTTCCATTTTCCCAGGCAAGAATTCAAAAGTACTTCTCGGATTATAAATACAAAAGAGAAGGAGAGAAACATATACACACACAGAGATACTGAGACAACACAAAATATAGCACACTCTTGGCTGCTAACATCTTCCTGCAGATTAAGAACATCCTGAGACACAAATCACAACTACTTGCTAAGGATTATCATTGCATCAGAGGAAAGAAGTGTTTGAAAGATGAGACCTCCAGAACTGTCAACAATCTATATCAGACAGGGGGAGCTCTTCAATATCAGATCCATTCAGCACCACATCTGGATCTTCAAGAGTCTTCTTATACAGAGAAGAACATTTCAATTTCTGTTTTATTTCCTTACCCCCATCTTGTACAGGGTTATTACTCCCTTCAAAAGTGAACTCCTGGTGACAGGTCACCTTAGCAAAAACCTGACTGTGGTGAATTGGGCACCTGATCAAACCTCCATTGGTGTAAGGGCACCTGATCAAAAATCCTAGTGGATTCCTACCAGTGGGTAGAAGAGTAGACGTACCCAGTTGAGGGGAACTACTATATTTCTTGTGTCTTCTGGATTGCTTGTTTTATGTTTATTTTTTATTTCTTGAGCTGTGTTTATATTTTTTTTGCACTTATACTGTTTGTGTTTATTACTCAGCAAACTCACATATATATAAATATATATATCACTCATTTTGAAATTAAAAATTCAAGCAAGATCTTTTAATAAGATAAATAAGAACTAAAACACTCCACTTTCAGAGTATAACAAATCTAAATCTACGCAGAAATACTAAACATAAATTAGATGCATAGAGAAAATCTAGTTCTACTCAAATTCTACCATAACATGCGAAGTGACTAGAACACTACATGAGTCAACATCACACTCCAAATAATAATTCCTACGTTAACAAACTATTTCATACTCCAACCAAGATAGTTTACAACGGAACAACAACAAAAAGATAAGCGCGCACTCAAGTGGGTGAAATGGTGTGTGAAACATGGAAAACAACGATAATGATAAGATAAATAAGAATCAACCTTCTAGTATGCAGTGCAACTCGTGCACAGTGGATAACAACAACCGCTCCCCCAGACTTAGTCTAAACAATATATCTAGCAATTGGAAGCAAAAAGAGGGGAGAAAATGTTACCCAATGCTCAGAATTGAGCACACCAGACGATTGGCGTTTATGAACAGGAATAGTCTGCAACATCCGCACCATCGAACACAAAACCTGCAAGCACAAACTCAAAACAACACAAGCATATGCAAAAGCTGAACTAAAAGAAGTTAGATAAGGAGAAATACGAAATCAGGAAATCTGGGTTGTCTCCCAGTAGCGCTTTCATTTAACGTCCTTAAGCTGGACCAAATACCTGTATTAGCAGTGTTTAAAGAGTGCAGGAATTGAAAGAGAAATATTCAGAAGCAGTTCACCACATCAGAAGAAACACAAATCAACTAAAAGCACTCTTATGATGCGCATCTCCCGTAGCACGTAGGCGAGAGGTGAAGGCTTTAGGGCCAGCACTGGTGTTACCCAATGCTCCCCTAACCTCCGCCATCTTGCCACGGAGAGCGGCAGCACGAGCATCGCGCAGAAGTTTTTCCATTTTAAGTTTGGCGACATTCGGAGACTGCCACCGTTGAGAGTTCTCAGATTTCTCCACTTTAGCGGGGGGTCGCGTCACCTCCGGTATCGCGGTGACCACCGGATCGGCCCAGGAGATGGAGCGCTTAGATAGTTTATTACAAGATTCACCACAAGAAGATAAATAATCAGTATACCTAACTAGATCCAAGTCAACGTTTCCCGAACTGCTGTCTTCCTCCTTCTCGGAGTCGAACTCTTTCCGGAAGTCAACCTCTTCTTCCTCATCTGATTGGAGCTCCTCCTTTCCTCCTTCACTTGTTTCTTGATCATGTATCTTTCCTGCACAGCTTAGAAATTCATCAGAAATAACGAGAGGGGGAGGAGTGGATGTGTCAGCTGTAGCTTCGAGGCGAGTGGGCTGCAGCGCCTTGTTAGGTAGGAGAACACACCCCATAGCGAAGTCAAGGGTGGCGCCGCTCTCTTTCAAGAACGGCACGCCCAAGATAGGAATGGATTGATTTTCCTGGGGGCCCAACACCTGAAAGTCCGCGACCACAGTCGTCCCCTCAACTATTACTTCCACATTTCTCACTTCCCCCTCAGATTGGATAATAGTGTCGTTAGCGAGAATAAGCGATTTCCTTTCCTCCGTGTTCATCTCAAGTTGTAATCTCGCAACATCTTGCAGTGCAATGACGTTGCGGGAGGAACCAGAATCGCATAAAGCTTTTGTTTCAACCTTATTGATGGAACAAGAAATTACCAACTCACTTGGATCAGTCTCAACCACATCGCCTAGACTCTTCCCTTGATCTATTGGGTTCTTTTCAGTGTTGCTAAGAAGGGTCCCCTGCGACCGCTCGGTTAGCACTTGGGCCAATTGGCCCAACTGCGTTTCCAAGTTACGCATGGATGCAGTTTGATTCACCATATTAGAGTTGGCCGCTTGCATGAACTTCTCCATCATTTCCTCCAAATTACTCTTTTTTTGGATTGGGGGACCTTGGTTATAATCCGGGTGTGGTGGCCTCGGTTGGCTCCCGGAGGCGTAAGCATCGTTTTGATGCTGCCCCGGTGCCCATCGTTGGCCAGGTGTGTTTGGATTCCACGAGAAGTTCGGGTGACTTCTCGCTCCCGGATTATAAGCATTATTGAAAGGCGCCCCCCTAGGCTGATTTCCTACATAATTAACAGATTCGTTCAAGTTCAAGTGTGCGAATTCACCTGCCACGTTGTTCCCCGAAAACTCATACGCGTGGTGGCCTCCGCCTCCACATCCCTCGCAGGTAATGACAGCAGCAGTCGCGGATGGAGAGGGGAGAGAGTCGACCATGAAAAGACCTCGACCGCTTCTTGTAGCATTTCTCCATGCAGTCCAGAATGTACTGTGGGAGGCAGTGTCACGCAGAATTCGAAGGGCTTCCTCAGGGGTGTGGTTCATCAAGGTACCACCCGCCGCAGCATCGATCATTGCCCTATAGTTGGGCTCGATCACAAAGTAGAACGTTTCGACCACATTCCAGGGTTGGAGCTCATGGCCCGGACAACGGCGAAGGAGATCATTGAGGCGCTCCCATGCTTCAGCAAGGGTCTCTTGGTCCAGTTGACGAAATGTGGCGATCTCCCGCCGCAAGCTCACGATCTTATCCACAGGATGGAATTTAGCAAGGAACTTGGATGCGAGGGCATCCCAAGTTGCAGCAGTCCCGGGCGGAATGGAGTGGAGCCACACCTTTGCTTTGTCGCGGAGTGAAGAGGGAAACAGTCTAAGCTTGACCGTGTCGTCAGCAATCCCCACGTAGCGGAAGGTTCCGCAAATATCAGAAAACTCCGCCAGATGCAGATGCGGATCTTCGCTGGCCAACCCCGAGAACTGAGTGTTGTTCCGGATGATGTTCAAGATTGCTGGCTTAATCTCGAACTGATTATTCATAATATTTGGCCCGAACCCCGGATACACACTCCCAGCAGTTGGAGTGGTGTAGTCCCTCATCGTGCGGGGTCGAGGCCTAGCTGCCTCCTGCTCATTCCCAGGCTGATGTTCCCCCACGCCGGGCATTCTCGGATCAACATCATTTGGGTCTACCTGATCACCCAAGGCCGCTTGCGCGGCAGCAGCGCGCCTTCGTGCGCGAGCGGTCCGTTCAATCTCAGGATCGAAGGGTACGAGTTCACCTGCGACCTGTCTCTGCATGCACTATCACAAACAAGAAAAATAAAAAACAACTGCTCGTATGACGACAGTCAGAACACGGGACGTTACACGCCTGCATTCCCCGGCAACGACGCCAAAAACTTGATGCGTGTCGGCAAGTGCACCGGTCGCTGTCAAGTAATAATTGTGGAGAGTGGACTCCCCGAATGTCGGTCTCTTGAGGAATGCAGGTTAAGTGAACGAAACGCGTAGCGTGACTCTTGTTACACAAGCAAAACACACATGAAAAAGGGGGGTTCTTGGCTGGTTTTCCTAATCTTAGCAACGACAAAAGAGATGCGGGTCGAAAACACCGCTTCGCGAAGTGAGGTGGATGCAACGGCCGCGATGCCGTGCTTCGTGAGGCGGATGGAATGTACTCAAGTGCGAGAGGGTGAGGGTCGCAAACACCTATTCACAACCGTCGTTAGCTCTTGCTAACGCGGAACAAACACCTTGCGTGCGGGCGTGAGTGAGTGAGTGGAAAACGGAGTGAATCACAAGCAAACCATGAAGAACAACAAGGAAACATTCATTTCAATAAACAACATTGCAATATTCAAGTTTACACGGCTCAACGAGTACAATGAAGGAAAGAGGAAAGAAATAACCGATGGTGAAGACTAGCGGCCGTTCACGGCCGGAATGGTAGGTTGTCGGGCTACCTCCGGACTCGGGCGGACTATGCTTCCGGCGTAGAGGGCTGTCACAATCTCCCTACGTAGCTCCGTCATCTTCGACTTCAGGTTTCTTCTTCTTCTCACCGGGCGGAATGAGAGAATGGTTGCTTGGAGGCTTGCGGACGATGGAGAACACTCACGGACAATGGAGGAAGTCTTGGAATGGATGGAGGAGGCTTCCCCTTGCGTAGAAGATGAAGTGGAGGCATCCCACGGTGGAGGTCGGCGGCGTACGGAACAGGAACTCCGCTCCCGGCGGCTGATAATGCCCTAAAAATCGCAACAGGCGTTTAAATAGGCGCTGGAATAAATACTGCGCACGGTCATTGGCGCACGACCAGTGGTCGTGCGCACTGGAATTCTGCGATCGTGCGCACTGCCTGGGTGGAACCTGCAAGATACGAAATTATAAAATAAAATGTTCGCACGACCAGTGGCGCACGACCGGTGGTCGTGCGCACTATCGTCGGTGGTCGTGCGCATTAGATGAAACAGAACTCATAAAATAAATGTTAAGTGCGCACGGACAGTGGCGCACGACCGGTGGTCGTGCGCACTGGAGTTGATGGTCGTGCGCACTTCAGCAAACAGAACTCAGAAATTTAATGGCAAATGCGCACGAGCAGTGGCGCACGACCGGTGGTCGTGCGCGCTGGCATTGGTGGGCGTGCGCACTGCACCAAACAGAACTCGCGAAAAGAAGGTTAAGTGCACACGATCAGTGGCGCACGACCAGTGGTCGTGCGCAATAGAACCGGCGATCGTGCGCAGTATTCCTGTGCAGAATTGCACCGGGAACACATGCACGACTCCTATTCCAGCACAACCACAGATCTAGCCACTGAAAGTGGCACTTGACATCACATGAATACTACTAATGACAATAAGCACGAAAATCACATCAAAGTGGGCCTAGATGTGCACCTAGCATGGATTATCAAATATAAGCTATAACAAGGCTATAGTGCGGTGAATTGACTAAATAACGGCCCGGATGAGTCCATAAATGTGTATATGATCAGGACTCATCAGTCGTCGGGGTCCTGCACAGGCAAACTGGATTTTGATGCACGATAAGCATCTAATCCGGGAGCTAGAAGCTTTGGAGATCATTTGTGTCGATAGAAGAGCGTCTCCTTCAGCATTTCTAAACTGGACAGAGGTTCAATACGACCTGGCCGACTGAGTTCGACAAGCTTTGGAGCTGGATTTGAGCATGAAGCATTATAAAGCGGAGACCATGGATGGGTCAAACGCTGATTTCTCCTTCGAAGATGATCTTATGTGGAAGAATGGCAGATTGTGCATCCCAAATGTTGCCACGTTGCGGGCAGAATTGATGTACGAGGCTCATAATACCAAGTACTCGATCCACCCTGGATCACAAAGATGTACATGGATATGAAGAAGCTCTTTTGGTGGCCAGGAATGAAGAAAGACATTGCACTCTTCGTGGCCAAGTGTAACACTTGCGCGTTAGTGAAGGTTGAATGTCAAAGACTTGGTGGGTTTCTAAAGTCTTTACCGATCCCGGAATGCAAGTTCGACGATATTTCGATGGATTTCGTGCACGGATTGCCAAAATCGCAACATGGAAACGACGCCATCTGGGTTATCGTAGATCGATTGATGAAAGTTTCGCACTTTATTCCGAACCAGAAAGATGACTCCATGGAGAAGCTAGCAAAGTTATACGTGGATAATATCGTACTGTTGCACGAGGTTCCCCATAGCATCGTAAGTGATCGTGACGGGCGGTTCACATCAAACGATTGGAGGTTGATTCATCAATTATTGGGTACCAAGCTAAAATTTAGCACGGCCTTCCACCCGCAAACGGATGGACAAACCGAAAGGACCAATAGGATGATGGAGGACATGCTTAGGATGTGCGCCCTGGACTTCAGAAAGAGATGGGAAGATCATCTCTATATGATCGAGTTTGCTTACAACAACAGCTACCAAGCTAGCATAAAGATGGCACCTTTCGAGGCTCTCTATGGTAGAAAATGTCGTACACCGTTGGCTTGGGCTGAAACGGGCAACATGAAGTTGTTGAAATGCAAGGACGTGGATGAAGCAAATACATCAATCCGGTCAATACGAGAGCGGTTGCTCATTGCTCAGGATAGGCAGGCGAAGTACTATAATGCAAATCACCGGAACGTCGAGTTCGTCGTTGGTGATTGGGTCTACCTGAAGATCAAACTGTTCAAAGGAGTATCGAGGATCCGACGCTTGAAAAAGCTAAGTACGAGGTACTTAGGACCGTTCGAGATCTTGGAGCATGTTGGTGAAGCTACCTACCGACTTGCTCTATCTTCGGAGCTGAGCGGGCTGCATGATGTATTTCATATCTCTGTGTTGCAGAAGGCTGTCAAAGAGCCTAATTCTGTAGTTGCGGTCAACGAAGTGTCGGTAAATGGTGGGCTAACGACGAAAGTCAAGCCCATTCACATCGAAGACACAGAAGTAAATCAGTTGCAGAACAAATCCATTAGGATGGTCAAGGTCCGTTGGAATAATTGCGGAAGAGAGGAACTCTCTTGGGAAAGAGAGCAAACAATGCGTGTGGAGTACCCCTAGCTATTTCTCTCAGGTAATTTATCCTTTAATTTGGCTGCCCTTGTTTTCGTAATTTCGGGACGAAGTTCTTTTAAGGGAGGTGAAGTTGTAACACCCCAAAACTTTCTATGAGATTTGGTCAAGAGGGTTTAACCGAATTCATCTAAAGGATATAGCTGAATTCGACTAATGGGTATAGCCGAATTCGTCTAATCCAAATAGCCGAATTATTCTATGCATTAGCCGAATTCATCGAATGGTTATAGCCGAAGTAGTCTAATAGCTTTAGCCAAATTCGTCTAAAGGATATAGCTGAATTCGATTAATGGGTATAGCCGAATTCGTCTAATCCAAATAGCCGAATTTGCCATTTCGTCGAATACGGGCAGAAAGCTGTATTTTCGCCTGTTTCGGTTTTTACAAGTTTTGACGGAAACTTCTAAGTCCTTGTGACTTTAGATCTTGACGAAAACCAAAGCGAACGGCTAGGGTTAATTCGAAATTTGTTTATAAAGGCAAGGGAGATGAAAATAGGTTCATTCGTAACTTTACACTCTCTCTCCGAGCCGACGAAAGCTGCGAGCGCGAGGAAGAACGAGGAGGTATCTTCCGCCATTGAAGGAGCTTCGGAGCTCCGAATCGCGAGCCGTCTTCAGATCTGGAAAGTGTAGGCCATTGCGAAACTTTCTATCCGAGTGAAATCTCAGATCTATGGCAAAGAAGAAAGCTCCAAGGGTAACGATTCTTCCTCCCAGACTTAGGACGTGTTTTGTCCTCTCGTTCCTTTTTCTATGCCTGTTTGAGGAATCCCTTTCACCAAATGGGTGAAGTGTAAGATTTCCTCTAGTTCTTCGGAACTCCGGGTCGATTGTGTTTGTCCCCAGCATATTGCATTTAGAAATCCGGTAGTCGTGAGGATTTAAGCATTTTCTGTGAAGCCTATTCGTGGTCGTGAGCCCGTATCGGTGATGCTTGGATTGCTGCGTTGCATTTACGTTAAGCCTAGAATGCGTGCCGGAGATTGTTTCTGTGAGATCTTCTATTATGTTGCGGGACTTGAGTTTTAGGTGCCTTTTGAGAGCCTAACGAAAGCCCCTTGCTTGGGTGGTTGAATGCAAGCCTTCGCCACTAGATTTGAAGAGGAGTGGTCTTGTACCTCCTTCTTGGTTGTTATTTGCGATGTATAAGTCCACGTGAAAGAATTAGATGCGTAGCTTAATTTTGTGGGCACTTGATGTGCTAAACCCTTACGGGCCGAGGGGAAGCCGTACCCGCGTCGTGCGATAGATCGCGACGGTTAGAGCACGGGCAAAGCTGAACTGAACCCGTTTCCATGCCGATCGGTGAGAGGTCCAAACCTCATGTAAGTCGTGTGATCATGGGAGAGGTCGTGGAAGGTGTCTTACCTAGACCGACCAAAAGCTCTTTTTCCCCACTTAAGGCTATGTCCTTAGGGTGGAGTGTTTATGATGAATTGATGTTTTGTTAGCCTCATGCGGTTTCTTAGGCAATTGTGGGGAACCATCGGGTGAACCCAACCAACATCATGTGCATGCCTAGGTTCCCTTTTTCTTTGATGCTCAACCTAGACAATTGATTGTGCTTGAAATCTCACCTTGTGTAGTTTGCACTTTCCTTATATTATTACATGTTGCTAGTACGGCTTGTTTGCAGGGAAGAAGCCGCGCCACCCCGAGAAAGGGGTGGGGTCGTTATAATTTGGTCAGCTGTGCTGACCATTGCTTTATTTGCCACCTCTTGGTGAAATGTTCTTATGCAGGAGCAAGTGAGCCTAGCGGGAAATAGCGGGTGGTGGCCCCTTTTGCTGTGTTGGCCCTTGAGGCCAGCCTCTTTTCTGCTTACATGTATTGCCGGCCTGCGTGCTGAAGTATGTTTTGAGTTTTTTGGTACATTTGTTAAAAGTAAGGCCTTAAGGCCGTAACTCTATTTATTTCATTCCTGGAATGGTGGACAATTCTAAATGATGTTCAAATCAAATGCTTCCGCTTACGCTTTATATGCTCTCGTGTAGTTGTTGTTCTTTTCTAATAATCATCTTTTAATGCCTAGCTAGTGATATAGTATGGCGTGGGGTCCCGGCCGGACCTACTGTTATATTATTTGTACTGGCAGGGTGTTACAAATGGTGTGCCTAGTGGCGAGGTGCTTACGACCCTCACTCCGCTGGTTACAAATCCTCCATCCGCTAGCCAACTCGTCCATCCGCTAGCCTACTCGTCCACCCACCAACCGAAGTAGTGCATTAGACCCTCAATAGTTAAATTAATTTTCTTTCTTCGTCTTTCAAAACCAACCAAAACCACTTTCAATTATTAGAAGTATTTATAATTAGTTTTCCCAATGATAAAATCACGCACCCCAACTTGCTTTCCTTGAGATCGATATTTGGGCTTTACTCCCACATTTTTATTACTTGTGAGACCGAAACACTTGTCGTAAGTGCATCAGTGTGTGATTTTTATGGTGGTAATGTGTGTTCGCGCTTCAAAAAGAAAAAAAATATAGCTGAAATTCATCGATAGCCTGCAAAATAAAATAAATGAATGAAAAATAAAATAAAATGAGGCTTTAGAAAACTGTTGAAAACAAACGGTCATGCATTTCCTTAATGCACGGTTACTGCGTTCGTGGGTGTTCAACGCCCATCTTTGAGCAAAAATTTTGTTTCTATCTAGTGCCTGTGCGATTTGTTCTCGCACGGTCCTAACGGATCGTACGAGGTATAAATCGCACGAGTCGCTGCTATCACTCTAAAAATGCACGGTCGTGTGATTTCCTTCCTGCACGGACAAACCCGCCCGTGTGTATTCTTATCCCAAATATCACATTTCTACCAGGCCCTTGTGTTATTTCCCTCACGCACGATCCCTATGGACCGTGTACATGCAAACCAAGCGGGCATGGGCAATGTCTAATCTTGCGGTGCTGCGGGAATTTAAGGTTATTTGTGCACACACGTTCAAAATGCACGATCGTGTGTTTGGTCGTGCGAGGTCATTCAGTCTGACTTTTCCTATTTAAGCTGCATTTTCAGGAAGTGAAGAGAGGACCACGAGAAATAGCGCAGGCAGACGATTACAATGGCGCTTTTCAAAAGGAAACCCTTCTCCCTTCACTCCTCCATACTACACATCCTAGGGTTCATCCCTAGAGTCATTTTATCTCTTCCAAGTGAAGATCTAGAGACTTCTCTCCACCAAGTTACAAAATCTCTTGAAGATCAACGTGGCCTCAGGAGATTCTAAGAGAAATTGGGTGATTAGGAGGTGGTGGCAGTACTCCCGTACCCCGGGTGTAGTTGATGACACAGACAGACCTGAGATTGACAACCCGGTGATCTCTTCCAAGCGTCTCCACCAAGCCTCTAATTGTGGTTGTATTTTTCTTCGTTTGTGTTTTATTTCTTGAATGATGAATGATTTAATCTCCTCGGTGTTGATTCCTAGCTTGTATAACTACTTTATATGAAATCTTGTTTATGAGATTCATCTCTTAACCTAGCTAGAGTGAATTTGTGATTCTGTGTTGTGCGCAAGAGATCCGTTGCAAGGAAGCAACGAGAAGCAAAAGCTGTGTTTGCGACCAGCATTTTTTTCTTTTAGTTTTATTATTCTCAAAACCACCAACTTAAGGATCCGTTAAGAAAACAAGTCGATTAATTATTTCATTACTTAAGTAAATCTCGACCACATACCATCATTCCTTGAGAGATCGGTACTTGGGGATCACTCCCATTTTATATTACTTATGCGACCGATGCACTTGCTGAATCACGCATCAGCAGCCTCTGAAAATATTTTAGAATTTTTGAAATATTCTTGGTATTTTAAGGAATTTATTATTGGATCAAAGTTACTATAAAAATTAACATAGGCTATGTAAGACCTCATCGGGCTTTGGAATAGTTATGGTGACAACCAATTGGTATTTTGGACACCCTTCCACGGTTTAAGAATTTTTTTAAAATTCATCTGCTAATTTTAATTAATTTAAAATAGGTGAGATTCTCTGAATATAATATTCGAGAGGAGATTTTATTAATAAAAATATTTGAAAATTTATTGGAGATTGGTAGAGCTTCTATAAACCCTCTATAAAAATTTGAGGATTTTTGAATCATTTTGAGTATTTTTAAATTTAAAAATAATGATCTAATTTGGATGAAAATTTATTGGTGGTTTGTACATAGCTCACGTTGGCTTAGAAAAATTATGAAATATAAGATAGGATAGCCTAAACCTCTGTATTTAATTTCATAATTTTCTGATTATTTTTTGTATTTAATAATTTAAAAAGGGCTAAAATATCAGAGGAATTATATCACATGAAACTCAGGAACTCAGAATGCCCCAATAAATAGAATGGAGATTAACAATGTCATATTAATCAACCGACTGAGATTTGGTATTTTCCAATTAAATTGGGTACATATAATGGATTATAAATGAAAAGTCTTGGAATTAAATAAAAAGAAATAAGGGTCGAACAAATCATCGAACCCAAAAAAGAATTGCAATTTGATAATTACCTTAAAATATGCAACCAATGTAATTACCAGGTATAAATAACATATTAACCAGCAGACTCTAAGATAATTAATAACACAGAAAACCACCGTGGAATTGTAAAACATGCCTCCTCAAAATAGAGATGAACGGAGATGCCTCCTCGTAGATGAGAACTGAACTTGCCTCCCTAGAACGGAGATGCCTCCATGGAATGGAGATGGAACTACAGACACTGGACTTGCTTCTTATTATGTTCTTATTTCTGCATTTTGTTTACTGCTCTTAATAACTACTCATTATTTTAGAATTTTATTTACCATACTTTATTCTGACATTTTACTTACCGCACTTCATTTACATCATTTTATGAACTGCAATTTACTAGTGCATTTATTTCTTCACCTTCTTTTAGGTGTCATTCCCTATTAAGTGGTTTAGCTTAATATGAACATTAGTTATGGTTAACTTGGAGACAGAGCATTCCTCCAAGGGTAACCGAAATTAATGGGAACTCTTT
This sequence comes from Dactylorhiza incarnata, assembly GCA_033032865.1. Classification (NCBI taxonomy): domain Eukaryota; kingdom Viridiplantae; phylum Streptophyta; class Magnoliopsida; order Asparagales; family Orchidaceae; genus Dactylorhiza; species Dactylorhiza incarnata. The sequence continues at coordinate 40,535 of JAWHQI010001408.1, read as the reverse complement.
GTTGGGAATATTGCCCCTCAATGTTTCCTAGATTTGAAGATGCATCACATACAATGCTAAGGGTATATTGTATTTGATATGCCACTTTATTTCATGTTAAATACATGCTTAAGTCATTCCAAACCTTGGAATAATACTTTGCAATTCACAGTAAAAAACCACTGAGATATCAGTCTGGTCTCATCTGAACCGCTGAGACTCGACTGAATGGCCGCTGAGAAGGAGCTTGTCCCAGCTGTGCACCATTTGGAGTAAACTGCTGAGATGACTACCCGTCTCAGTGGATCCGCTGAGATAGATTCAATAGTACAATCAAGCCTCATGGAAAAGTCGCGTGCCCGAATTATTTTATGTCATGTAGGGTAAGAAACCACTGACCTGGAAGGTGCTGTCATGTTTCCTGTATATAGTTATTATAAATTAATTTGTGTTATAGTGGAGGGTCGGTCATGTCCCTTAGTTGTTCGTACCGTCATGGGAGAGTTGATGACTCTAGGCACTAGGGAGTGCGCAAATCCTAGGAGCTTGTCTTTATTTCATAAATACCCTACTGTGTCCCTCCGCTAGTTAGTCTGAATCCCGCTATTGTCGGATGTAATTCACATCCATGAGTACACCATGTTTCACACCAAGACCTGCATGGTGAAGTACAAACAAACCCAGAAGTGGCAGGATCATCCACTATCACCTTTTTGCAACAACGGTGAGGCCCGCAGGGTTAGTTTCCCCGATGGAAGTAAAAAGTGTTGGATCTGGTGGCCAACCTTAGGGGGGTGAATAAGGTTTTAACAGAATACTGGAGTTTTAAGAGATACTGCTGTCGGAATACACTTTCTAGATGCTAGGGCTGGGCGGTGGTTGTACTGCCAGCGGTATCTCACCGAAACCATATTCTCATCCTATAGTGGATCGATTCTGCATAGGCAAGACACACACTTCACAAACAAAATGAATAGTAAATCACAAACATAAACATGATTTAATTGAACAATTAACAAATGATTACAATTATAAAAGTAGATCTCCTTAACGCCGCAGATCAAAATGGAAAATTGAAAGCTCATGAGTTTTCAATATCGACCCGCTCCTTGAGGATCGATTGGCTTTCTACCATCTTCCTGAAGGTCTTCGAGTCGTCTCTCTCCCTTACCACCTAGAAAGTCTTCTTGTCCGCTAAATCTCCCTGATCTAGATGCCCTTCATGGAATATTTTTCACGGAATCCTCCCCAAAATCTGACGACCTCCCTGGCCGATTTCTCACAAACTCTTCCTCGGAATCAAACGACCTCCCCGATTGATTTCTCATGGAATCCTCTCCAGAATATGACATCCACACCGAAAAATTTCTCCACGATATAATAAAGAAGAAAAATAAAAGCAAAAGATAGAAGATTAAAGTTGGCTCCCTCAAAGGTTATCTACGGAGGTAGTGAGCGATCGGTGCTGATGATCCACATTCATTGAGCACATGGTCATCCTCTGATTTACGTTTGTTGTTCATGTTGTTGGAATATGGTCTTCCGCATCTCCTAGGTTTGAGAATAACAAATCTTATGTGTATTTGATCTTGTGTGTTTAAGTGTGCAGGAAAACAAGTCCACATGACTCAAGGATAACATAAGAAAGTTGCGCCAAAATTTGAAGCCAAAATTCCAACATGACCGTTGGCACCAACGCTAATGCTAGCTCTGATTTGAGAAAATTTCAGAAACAGTTATGGAAGGTGCTAGCGCTAGGTGATAGCAGCTAACATAGGCGGTAGTAGCTAGCGCAGGAGGTATCGGCTAGCGCAGGCGGTAGCGCGAAGCACAAGTGGAAGGCGGCCAGCTTGCTTAAAATAAAGGATTCTTACGCAGAGAATATTGCCTAATCTGGGATAGCGCCACGGTAGCCATAGCGCAGGCAGTAGCTCCATGGCTATAAAAAGGACCCCTTAGATCTGTCTTCTTCATCCTCTCCTACTCCCAAATTTCAGAGCTTCGTGCCACTTCATATAGAGGAAGGTTTAAAAAGATACTCCCATAAATTTTTGAAGGCTTAGAGAGATCCGTGGAGAAGATTTCAACACGCGTCATCATCGTGACGAAAGGATGCATCGACTACGATCATACTCTGCGGGTCTTCGTCTGCTTCTCCAAGAGATCCGCATAGATGGAGATTTTATATTGTTGTCTTTTTATTTCGCATCTTTTCCGTAATTGTTTAGTGAACTCGCCTCATGTTGGCGACTAGATCTTGGTAGAACTTAGGGCAGAAACTTGCCTCGTGTTGGCAACTAGATCTAGGTTAGGTCTAGGGGGTGCTCGAGGCCATATCCAAGGAAGGATTGGCTAGAGCGACTTGATGTCATTTCTGGGGAAGGACCCGCTAAAGCCAACCGGTTCGTGGGGATACGAGTCGGTATAGAAAACAAAAAGAGTCTTTCATATTTCGCCTTGATTTCTAGTGTCATTGAAATCGAATTTTGTAATCAATTTTATTAATAATAATCATGTCTCTCTTTGTGTAATAAAATTGATTTGATCTTCATTTCTCTAAATTGTGTATTATCCTCTCCTTCATTATAAAACAATTTAGATCTTTATTCAAAATCACTATTTTGATCTCTCATTATTTCAAGCATTCCAAATTCTAAGAAAAAGTTTTAAAACCCTTATTCACCCCCCCCCCCCTCTCAAAGGGCGTCTACCGATCCAACAAGTGGTATCAGAGGTAGGTTTTATTCCAATCGGCTTAACAACCGGGAATAATGGCGTCTCATGATCTCGCTTCTATTTGTGTGGTAAATTTTTATGAAGAAGAAAAATCACTAGCACCACCATTATTTAAAGGGACAAATTATAGAGGATGGAAAGTTTTAATTGAAAATTTTATTAAAACTATAGATATCAAAGCATGGAATTTAGCAATAGTTATAACAGCCGATGAATCAAATAAAAATGAATGTCATCTAAATGAAAAATCCAAACACTATTTATTTTGTGGTTTATCAAATGAAGTTTTCAAATTAATATATTGTTTTTCTAGTGCATATAAACATTGGAATTATCTTGAAGAAATCTATGATTCTACATCTACAGGTATGGAACAATTGCAAGAACTGGAGAAAGAAAGCTCCTTTCATGATGGATCAATGGAGTGCACATCAAATGGAAAAGAAGAAATCCCATCTTTGGAAGAGGAATGCCAAATAGATGAAGACATCAAAGAAAATTCGTGCTCAAATCTCACAGCATCCAAAAGCCCTGTAAGGAAATCAAATCCTCTAATTGTTTGCAATTCTATTTCTACTTTACAATTGCTACAAATTACAAAGCGCAAAATTAAGAAATTAAAAAATGCGAATTGCAAATTGCGCTTAAAATAAAAATTTAAAAGCAAAAGTTAAAGTAGAATCAAATTCTGATTTATTTAGCTTTACCCATGTCACTTCAATTGAAAATACAAAACCTTGTTTTGATTGTAATAATATTAAAGAAAAATTCAAGAAACTTGAAAAAGAAATTATTTTTGTAAAAGAACATGATGAAAAATTATCCTTAGAAAATTCATCTTTGAAAAGTGATTGTGCTACATGCCAAAATTATAAAATTGAAATCAAAGAGATGGAAGAAACATTTGAGGAATTTAGAAATGACTATCAAAATCATATTGACTCTATTATCTCTACTCTTAAAAATAGCACAATAGCTTATAATAAAGTTAGGCATAATCTAAGAATCAAGAATGATGAATTAAAATAAAAAATCAACTTGCTTATGAAAATTATAAATACAAATTCTCAATATCAAGCTATATCTAAAAACAAGTAGAATATGAAGATGAATATCTTAAATAAGCTTAATAATGGGAGTAAGAAACACAAAGTGTTTGTAAATCAAAATCAAAATCATCATTATTTACAAAATCAAAATCATCATTATTTACAAAATCAAGTTTCTCCCAACACAAAATTAAAATTGCACAAATTTCCTATGAACAATACTTTTAATAATCATTACATTCATAATCATCAATATAAAGATTATCATAATGGAAATTTGACATATAAGAATAACATTAAACCAAAGTTTGAATGGAGGCCCAAAATTAAAAATGAAACATTAACTTCATATGAAAGGACCCATTCATCACTAACTACCCACAAACATACACGATATATTTGGGTACCCAAAGGAACCACCACACTTGGTCCCCTTTGGATACCTAAATCTCTTATTCATTAAGTATCACAAATGCATGAAGTAGAATATTTTCAAAATGAAATATACAATTTTCTACTTCATGATATGCTTTAATGTCTTTCTATTTTCCTTTTTGTTTTCTTATTTTGTAAGCTATCATGTTATGGTCATCTTATATATTATAGGAAATATGATCTTATCTCTTAAAACTTAATGATTTTATAAATCAAATTGTTCAAAATTCAAAATCATATTTTATTTTGATGACCTATCTATTATTCTTATATTCATTACTTATAAATATCTTATATTATCCATATGAATCAAACTCTAAATTGGTTATGAGATATTTATCTAAATTATAAAGAAAATCACAAAAGACATATTGAAATATTAATTGTCTTAAATACTGATACCACACGCACCACCATGATCTATTGATGTCCTTTGATTAAAATTCTCTAAAAATCATATATCATAATTCATATCAAAAATCATCTAAAAACAACTATCTCATGTATATGAATTATATGACAATAATTGGTATTATAATTGTTTACCATGGTTGGTTTATTATGTGTGTATTGTGATTTATTTCAAGTTTAGACCTAGAATCATCTTGATATCAATAAGATGAAATCAAATAGAATATTCCTTTCATTCTAGTTCTATAAGTTGAAACACTATCAAAATTGGCATAACATTAATCTCAAACTTATCATACTAACATTGTCACCTAAAGAATATTTGTGTCTATGTTAGGCTTTATATATTTACCAAGATATACAGGCTGGGTACTTTTATCTAGGGCTTATCCATGATATTCTTTGCATAAATACCATACTAATCATTTAAGTTATGCTTATTTGGCTTATTCAAACATGATATCTTGTGCTTACATCTCCTATCATTTTCAACTTACACCATAATTGACAAATATAAGCCTTAGAAAAATTAAAATGAAGATATAATAAAAAATATCTCATTCAGTGTTTATTTGGTAAAGTTAAATACAAAATTGCTAATGTCTTTCATGCAATTTGCACTATCTAGACATCTCTAAAAATTCTGAAATTTCTGCATGAAACTACTCTTGGGATACTTAATCAAGATCCATAATCAGAATTTCCAAAATCTTGAAAATCAGTGTACAGTTTGTCGCGCTAGCGCTAGCACCGGCGCTAGCTCGAGTATCAAATTTTTGGTGTTTTTTATATTTTGAAAAATTACTAAAAATTTGTTATTTTATATGCACTACCTATTTTTATCTTTATGTCATTGTGCGATTTTTGAAAAATCAAATACAAAATTCCAAAATACATAAATACAAAAAAAATATGTCTTAGCTTATTTCTTTAAGGTTTTATTAAAATAATAAAGATTTCTATGTTTCATTCCTTTGGCAAAAATGACAAACATGTTCTTTTAGAGTTGGCTAAAAATGTTTCATTTAAAATCGCAAGTTTTCTAAATATTGTTTTGGCTTGTCATGCTTAGAATTTAATCTTGAGCAATGAAAAATTCTATAGTGAATTATGTAGGAATGCGTTTGTATGCCTCTAAGTATGAGTAATGTGTTATGTTTGATAATGATCTCTTTACACTCACACTTTTTGGTAGACTACATGTGCCCATAATTCTTAATCCTACATGATTGTGTAGTGTAGTAGCTTACAATATTAAGATGTATATCTCTATTACCTACACATTATTCAAAACTTTGTTGCACATATAGAAGTGAAATTACAAAATTATAAGTGTTTGCAAAAACAAGTGAATTCGGAGAACTTTGTCTTGCTTAAAAATTCAATAATAAAATGACAAACATAACTCCACCAAGCACTACTTGAATCTCCTGATAAGTCTTCATAAGCATTGTGAGGTTGAGTACCTTGGAAAGAATTGTAAAGTGTCTTGTGCAAACTACTTTAATACACTTCTAATATGTACACCGGATCACAAAAAAGGAACTCTTTTTGAAAATAAAATATGTGATCCTCCAAGCACTACTTCGCTCCTTGATAAGTCTTTATGAGCATTGTGTGGGCAAAGCACCTTGGGAGTTATACTTTTTGTGCATTGTATCAAATCTAGAATTGACGTGTAGAAGTAGTTAAAAAGACTACATGTTTAATAATGTTTCTGCTTCATTATATAAGTCATGTGTTTTGAATTATATCACTTGTATACTTTTATCAAAACACTTTTTATACACATCATTATCTCTCATAAAACTTCTACTCATGAGAATTGGACTCTAATGCTTCTTTACATAAATTCTCTAGAAAGCTTTAGTAAAAGCACTAGATTGCAATGCATGATCTCTAAAATGTTTTTCCTAACTTGAAATGCAAATTAATAACATTATAGTCACTATCTTCTGGAATATGTGCAATCATGCTTGCCTTAGTAGTTTTTTTAAAATAGAACTCCTTACTCTTTTCATGAAAATCTTATTGTAAATCTTACTTGCTTACAAAAATATTCCTTCAAAATATTATTTTTAACTTGGATATTTTTATAAGATTAGTTTTATCCAAATAACATCATTTTATGGCATAACATCTCTTATTACTATGATATTTGAACTTCCAAATAGATGTTGTCTTTGGATAAACAATTTTATAGCCTTCTCGCTTCAAATCTCTAAAAAATTATGCTATAAACCATAAAGTTGTTGGATCGGTCGGTGTCACAACCCGCATTTTCCCAAGAATATAATACATATTATCAGAGCAAGGGGAAAATACGCGTCGTGATGCCACGCCTGCAGGAGACGGCTACAGACGCTCAGGCAAACACTTCTTACGATAAATTTATAAAAGACATATATGTATTTATATTAAAAAGAGAAATTTTCATTATTATCTTAAGACCGCGTCCCTCGGTCCGGTGGATCATCTAGTCCACAAGTAGAAAACTATACATACGCAGCGGAAAAATAGGTTTGTTTTTAGCCTACATGAGCATGAAGATGAACATCCCAGAAATAATATGCATATATCTATGTTTAGTATAGTAAGAAAAGATTTTCTACGATCTTCAAAGTACGTGACATTTATTTAAAACCATGATATGCAAGAATGACATTTCTATACCCAAAAGTAACTAATGCATCCTAGCATAAAGCTTCCCAGAGAGCAAGTAGCTAAACAATTTGAAAGTAACAGCATAATAACTAGCAAGTAAACTAGCACAAGAAGAGATTCATACGGGCGTCAACAACTGACACGAACCCGCAAGAAAGAAGGAAGAAAAACAACAACCAAAAGAACTGCCCCTTACCTACTAGAGAGGAAGGGCCTCTACAGGACAGCTAAACGACGCCGCTCTAACTCCTGCGGCAGCTAAAAACCTGAACCTGAGACATTCATAAGAAAAGAATGCCTCAGCCCAAAAGGGTGCAAGAAAGCCAAGATTAGCAGCAATTAGTAATAAAGGAGTACAGAAAGAAGAACTAAGCAGGTAAACATCAATAATCTAACCACAACACGAGCCAGCGCAAACGAGTGCGTTCGGTAAGAGGAAAAGAAAAGCCTGCACTGAAAGGTAATAGCCAAAGCAATCATGGCCAACCACGTGTCCGTCCCTGCGGCTCAGAGGTGATGATTATACATATAATATATCATAATACCATACATAAGCATATAAGCTTAATAAAACATGAGACTGATCAGCTCGAGGGAAAAGCGTCCCCCAAAAGAAGGCTCTGCGATGGTGGTATCTTCCACTAACGCCCGCAGCCCAAAACCGGGTGTGGTCCCATATCCACTGCCACCCAGAATCCAATTCAGGAGTGCTGCGGCGGTGACTCCAATCCACCCAAACCAACAATCCAAAAGAGGCACTGTGGCGGTGACTTTAAGCTCACACGCTCAACAGACTCACACTTAGCACCTGCAGCAGGGGTGCACAATCATATATATAGGTATATGTATATATATAGGTATATAAACAAACCTCAGTGCAGGACACCTGAGAACACACAGAACATTAGACCACGGAGGTCATGGAGATCAAGAACCATTCAACGAAACTATCCCGGGGAATTAGGCAACAAAACATACTTAGCTCATAAATCCAACAGAACACAAGGAGGAGTGTCAGACCAGGAAAACATGATAGCAAATGGTTCTAACCATAATTCAAGTCGAGAGAATCAGTAAAACACAGGATTCAGCAATAAACCAATAGATTAATATTCAACTTACAACAGAGCTGAAAATTTCAGCAACCCGACACCATGCAAGGCTTGGTGTCGGAACGAGACGAAGTTAAACTTAACATAAAGGCCAACACCAGAACAACACACAAAGGCCAAAAGGAAATACTTGGTGAGTCTAAACTTGACTCCCAACGAACTTCTCGTAACAGTACGATGAATAAGGTACGACAAGACACCACAATGAACACAAACAAATTACAGGGCAACTCAAGAATAGGGCCTAGCTTAAGTTGACGGTCAAGGAAGATCTCCTAATCAACACAGGAGGATGAACTTTAATCATAGAGGGAAGGTGCAGTGATGAATTTAATTCGCTAGTAGATTATAAGTTAAGGTTGAGATGGGCAAGAGAACTTTTAGCTCATTAAGATAGAAGCTAAAACCATGAGTTAGCTGAATAGTATGAATGAAGAAAACGATTGAAACAAACATGTATGAGTATGAATTTGGAACAAAGTCTCAGTTGCAGGGAAATGTGGAGTGTAAGTATGAGCAGTCGTTGAAGCATCCAGTGTTCATCAACGGAGAAGTGCTGAATAGGTAATAGAACTCAAAAGCGGAGGGTTTATCTACTATAGAAATCAGAAGAGGAGAGTGGTTTTATGAGAGAGTTTACAGCCCAAAAAAAATTATTGCCAGAAAGATTATTGAGAAGGTAAGAAAAGTGCAACCCCAACGAATGCAGTCCAGGGAGTTCACTAATCCAACTGTAAGAACATATCCAACTATAACTCACACATAAGGGCATACTTAGGTGTTAGGTAATGGCACACAAAATTTTAGCAAACATAAGAAAAGTGTAACTCCAACAAACCAACTACAAAACCATCAATTGATATGGATTTTGCATCATAAATACCAAGAAAAATAACCAGATGGTATTCAATAAGGGCGCTCGAACTATTGAAATCAAAAAGATAGATTCACGACCAATTCCAGTCGCAAACAAAAGTCCCAATTGGTTTAGATTCTATGGCTTCAAAAAGAAAATTTTCTATAAGCATACAGCCCCATCATATTTAGGAGCATACAACCCCCATTTTTTATATGCAAACAGCCCCCATTTCTATTAGCAAACAGCCCCCAAATCGCAATATACAGCAGCCCCTCATATAAAGTTGAAACTCTCAACTGGTTCAAACATAGCAGCCCTTCTCAATTTGAATAGATAAAAATAAGGCAGCCCCCCTGTGAATGAGATTATACAAAACCCAACCTAAGTTTCGCAAATTTAAAATAAATTCCAAGAGCTAATACAAGAACTGGAAGGAGAAAATCAAGCGTCCCTTGATATTCAAGGCGCCAAATCATATCAGATAAACTAATTCTTTGATTCAATAGCTGAGTAAACAAGTTCTTTCCCTCTTTATTAAGGGTAAAAAATCTGGGTCACTTGCTTTTGGCAAAGTGATAAAAGAGATTTTCTTATCCCCATTAAGTAGTGGTAATACCAAATTTAATTACCCGATTGAGTAGCCTTAATGCCACTGTATCTCCATCTAAACAAATAATTAACTCATCACCTGCTCGCCTACCAGCCACCCTCCAATATTCCCAAACAAAGACAACAATTTCGAAGGCTAAAACGTGGGACTTGGAGAAGAAAAAGGAAATCAACAGCTACCATAAACCAAACGAAGGGGATGAAGGAGAAGGGGGGAGAGGAGGAAGAGTTTTCTTGCCTCGCTTACACACGGCGACTCGCCGGACTGCGACCACGCAAGGAGAGAGCCGCCCGGGACCCTAGCTCCGGCGACCCGACCTCCTCCGACAGCTCCGGCGACGAATGCGGCACCGACCGACGAACCCTAGCTTCGCGACGCCGGCTTCATGGGGGGAAGAGGAAGTTATCGGGGAAGGGGAAAAAATAAGAAGCTGGAGGGATCGGGGGGGGGGGGGGGTTATACCTAAGCAAAATTTTATTTTCTATATAATAATGAAATATATTAGTTTATATAAAATAAATAAATTTTATATGTATATATATATAAACATAACTTGCATATATATATATATATTCACAATTACGTATTTATTACCGCATTAACACCCCCATCTAGAGTTAACTCGCCGGACGACGACGACGAAAGGTAACGCCCCTACGCATCGACACCCTAAATTAAAACTCGCTTTCAAATAATCATCGTAAATTCCATATGCCTTATTAAAATAATAACAAGGAAAACCTGGGGCGTTACAGTCACCCCTCCTAACAAAAAGTTTCGCCCCGAAACTTTGCAACAACAATACCAACTAGTAAAAGATTTTTCTTCATTATTAGTCGGGAAGGAGACAAAGGAGCATGCAGATCACCACCCACTGCAATACCATCATAATTATAGCTATAACATACATGACAAGTAAATTTGTTGACATACCTACAACGGTACGGTAATCAAGTATAGAAAAAGGGAAATTAACAAAATAGTCTATATGATCTCTAGGCCTTCACTTCTTGTTTCATATCATTTTGCTTGTTAGTCAGTCCATGGATCCAAAAGTACATTCTTCAAAAAAAAATCAGGAGGGATTCGCACGAGGGGCCTCCATCTGGTTACACTTAGAAAGATTACCTCCTTTATAAGAATGAAAGTTATATACCTTAGATGTTACAGACTGCATTTAATGTGAAAACATGCATCAAGATGTCAGTTAAGTTTATCAAGAAATATTTGTTTCACAATACCTCAAATCCTACCAACCAAACACATGAGACTTGCAAATAGACTTAGGGAGTGCTGAGAATGTTCTAAGAATATCCAATGCGGTGTGTTCTAGAATTAGCCATTATTTGAGGGCAAAATATTCGATATCCATAAGGGAAAACCCCCTCTCATTGTAATAATTCAAGTTGCATTCAAGTTTCACCAAGTTCATAATTAAAGTGTATAGCATTCAAATAATTTTCGACTATTATCCTCATCTCTCTGTGTTGGAGTATTCTGATAAGTGTGTTTGAAGCCTAACTTAGGAGCAAGGATCCTAATTCCATATGGATATTAGCGGGAGGAACTTCAAACCCCATGAAACTTGTACAAGTGCGCACATGCTCAAAAACACACACATGAATTTTAGCATAAAATTGTGATTGTTCTTGATCTGCAAGCAGCCCAACCATTCTCATCCAATCTTGTACATAAATATAATGATTTTGTAAGCTAGAAATATGCATACATGTTTTTCCCAATTTGGACAAAACCAATCAGTGAAGAAAAGAACATAGTTGATTTTTTTTTTAATAAAATATACCATACAACTAGCATGAATCAAAGTGGAAAACAAATAGTTTCCAATAGATTGTAAAAACTATCACACCAAAAAAAAAATCTTCAAATATCTACATCCTTACAGCACATGATGATTGCTACTAAAGCTGACCAGCTAAGTGAAAATGGATAAAAGCAGTGAAGAAAGTGATGATCAAGCAAGTCAACTCCTTCAAATGGAGGTGATAATTTATTTTGAAATGTGCTAACTTCAATTATGGGGCATAAGTAAACCAGTAAAAGCAGGAATTTAGTTAATTCTCACGTGGTGTTATAAGAATTGTGTGGCCCAAAGTAGAAACTAGCATAATATATTTACTATGAGCAAGAAATCTCTAAAATCCTCTTATTAATTATCAATCCTTTTGCCAACACTTGATTCCTCCTGTTGGAACTTACCAAATGAAGGAGAATGAAAAAAAAGAAAAAAAAATAAGACAGGAGATTGTAACAACGAATCAACCATAGTAACTCTTTTGGGGCGCCTAGATGCTAATTACAGGTAGCAGCAATTTCAGAATATGATAACAAAACAATTTTGTAGGGGATGATTACCAACCCGAACAAGGGTCAAACCACGACGCTCTACCAAAGACCTAGCCACGCACGAGAGGGTAGCACCAGAATCGAGAAGGACGCGCGCCTAATGGTTCTTTACCTTAACTCGCATACAATTGAGATAACAAAAATCTAAATCTACATCCGCAAGCCAACGAATAAACTAGGTCAAAACCTTAACCTGAAAACACCTGGGCAGAAAACTGCGCTTGTAACACAACCATTTGCTTTAACAACACCTCGATACTCTGACGCAACTCCTTAGTCACCGCCTCACTAAGCGCACCTAAAGGTTCACCCTCTAACCGGAGAGCCAACTTCGACGCACCACGCTCTGGAGTCATCGACAACAATTATGAACAAACACATCACTACACCTAGCTTAAGACGCAACAGCTAGGAACTAAAATTTCCTAACTCGATACAGATCAGAAAGGAGTAGATACCTGCTCTTGCTGTTACCTTGCTCTGGGAATTCATGAAATGATGTTATGCTTAACTTAGGATGGTACACCATCATCCTATCAACTTATGTGCATATAAAATAATGCATGAATGCCAAATTTTATTCCAAATCATGTGTGTACGAGCGTCATCATGTATGTCTTTAGCTTGGCACGTGTGCAATGCTATGTTATGATGTTTATGCAGTGCTATGCAATCTAAAAAGGCCTTAATGCATGTTATGAGCGGCGTACACATGCGATCTTATGCATCCCATACTACATATTATCGCATGTAACGAAAAAGAAAATCTAATGGACACGCATGCGACCTACGTTATGCATCCCATACTACATAACAGTCGTATGTTGTCACCTATGAGGATCCATATACAAACACATATTATGCATCCCATACTACATAATATGCCCCGTATACTTCTTATCATGCTATGAGTGTAGTGTTCATGCTTCAGCCAAGACATACTGATGACCCTTCGGTGTGTGTATGCAATGAATGACGATTCTCACCAGGCGGTTAACCGGGCAACCAAACTATCACAGCAACCCGGCTAACCTCCCTCTGATACCAACTGTCACAACCCGCATTTTCCCAAGAATATAATACATATTATCAGAGCAAGGGGAAAATACACGTCGTGATGCCACGCCTGCAGGAGACGGCTACAGACGCTCAGGCAAACACTTCTTACGATAAATTTATAAAAGACATATATGTATTTATATTAAAAAGAGAAATTTTCATTATTATCTTAAGACCGCGTCCCTCGGTCCGGTGGATCATCTAGTCCACAAGTAGAAAACTATACATACGCAGCGGAAAAATAGGTTTGTTTTTAGCCTACATGAGCATGAAGATGAACATCCCAGAAATAATATGCATATATCTATGTTTAGTATAGTAAGAAAAGATTTTCTACGATCTTCAAAGTACGTGACATTTATTTAAAACCATGATATGCAAGAATGACATTTCTATACCCAAAAGTAACTAATGCATCCTAGCATAAAGCTTCCCAGAGAGCAAGTAGCTAAACAATTTGAAAGTAACAGCAAAATAACTAGCAAGTAAACTAGCACAAGAAGAGATTCATACGGGCGTCAACAACTGACACGAACCCGCAAGAAAGAAGGAAGAAAAACAACAACCAAAAGAACTGCCCCTTACCTACTAGAGAGGAAGGGCCTCTACAGGACAGCTAAACGACGCCGCTCTAACTCCTGCGGCAGCTAAAAACCTGAACCTGAGACATTCATAAGAAAAGAATGCCTCAGCCCAAAAGGGTGCAAGAAAGCCAAGATTAGCAGCAATTAGTAATAAAGGAGTACAGAAAGAAGAACTAAGCAGGTAAACATCAATAATCTAACCACAACACGAGCCAGCACAAACGAGTGCGTTCGGTAAGAGGAAAAGAAAAGCCTGCACTGAAAGGTAATAGCCAAAGCAATCATGGCCAACCACGTGTCCGTCCCTGCGGCTCAGAGGTGATGATTATACATATAATATATCATAATACCATACATAAGCATATAAGCTTAATAAAACATGAGACTGATCATCTCGAGGGAAAAGCGTCCCCCAAAAGAAGGCTCTGCGATGGTGGTATCTTCCACTAACGCCCGCAGCCCAAAACCGGGTGTGGTCCCATATCCACTGCCACCCAGAATCCAATTCAGGAGTGCTGCGGCGGTGACTCCAATCCACCCAAACCAACAATCCAAAAGAGGCACTGTGGCGGTGACTTTAAGCTCACACGCTCAACAGACTCACACTTAGCACCTGCAGCAGGGGTGCACAATCATATATATAGGTATATGTATATATATAGGTATATAAACAAACCTCAGTGCAGGACACCTGAGAACACACAGAACATTAGACCACGGAGGTCATGGAGATCAAGAACCATTCAACGAAACTATCCCGGGGAATTAGGCAACAAAACATACTTAGCTCATAAATCCAACAGAACACAAGGAGGAGTGTCAGACCAGGAAAACATGATAGCAAATGGTTCTAACCATAATTCAAGTCGAGAGAATCAGTAAAACACAGGATTCAGCAATAAACCAATAGATTAATATTCAACTTACAACAGAGCTGAAAATTTCAGCAACCCGACACCATGCAAGGCTTGGTGTCGGAACGAGACGAAGTTAAACTTAACATAAAGGCCAACACCAGAACAACACACAAAGGCCAAAAGGAAATACTTGGTGAGTCTAAACTTGACTCCCAACGAACTTCTCGTAACAGTACGATGAATAAGGTACGACAAGACACCACAATGAACACAAACAAATTACAGGGCAACTCAAGAATAGGGCCTAGCTTAAGTTGACGGTCAAGGAAGATCTCCTAATCAACACAGGAGGATGAACTTTAATCATAGAGGGAAGGTGCAGTGATGAATTTAATTCGCTAGTAGATTATAAGTTAAGGTTGAGATGGGCAAGAGAACTTTTAGCTCATTAAGATAGAAGCTAAAACCATGAGTTAGCTGAATAGTATGAATG
Source organism: Dactylorhiza incarnata (assembly GCA_033032865.1). Lineage (NCBI taxonomy): Eukaryota > Viridiplantae > Streptophyta > Magnoliopsida > Asparagales > Orchidaceae > Dactylorhiza > Dactylorhiza incarnata. Next base: position 25,320 of record JAWHQI010001408.1, on the reverse strand, counting down.
AAGAAAACGATTGAAACAAACATGTATGAGTATGAATTTGGAACAAAGTCTCAGTTGCAGGGAAATGTGGAGTGTAAGTATGAGCAGTCGTTGAAGCATCCAGTGTTCATCAACGGAGAAGTGCTGAATAGGTAATAGAACTCAAAAGCGGAGGGTTTATCTACTATAGAAATCAGAAGAGGAGAGTGGTTTTATGAGAGAGTTTACAGCCCAAAAAAAATTATTGCCAGAAAGATTATTGAGAAGGTAAGAAAAGTGCAACCCCAACGAATGCAGTCCAGGGAGTTCACTAATCCAACTGTAAGAACATATCCAACTATAACTCACACATAAGGGCATACTTAGGTGTTAGGTAATGGCACACAAAATTTTAGCAAACATAAGAAAAGTGTAACTCCAACAAACCAACTACAAAACCATCAATTGATATGGATTTTGCATCATAAATACCAAGAAAAATAACCAGATGGTATTCAATAAGGGCGCTCGAACTATTGAAATCAAAAAGATAGATTCACGACCAATTCCAGTCGCAAACAAAAGTCCCAATTGGTTTAGATTCTATGGCTTCAAAAAGAAAATTTTCTATAAGCATACAGCCCCATCATATTTAGGAGCATACAACCCCCATTTTTTATATGCAAACAGCCCCATTTCTATTAGCAAACAGCCCCCAAATCGCAATATACAGCAGCCCCTCATATAAAGTTGAAACTCTCAACTGGTTCAAACATAGCAGCCCTTCTCAATTTGAATAGATAAAAATAAGGCATCCCCCCTGTGAATGAGATTATACAAAACCCAACCTAAGTTTCGCAAATTTAAAATAAATACCAAGAGCTAATACAAGAACTGGAAGGAGAAAATCAAGCGTCCCTTGATATTCAAGGCGCCAAATCATATCAGATAAACTAATTCTTTGATTCAATAGCTGAGTAAACAAGTTCTTTCCCTCTTTATTAAGGGTAAAAAATCTGGGTCACTTGCTTTTGGCAAAGTGATAAAAGAGATTTTCTTATCCCCATTAAGTAGTGGTAATACCAAATTTAATTACCCGATTGAGTAGCCTTAATGCCACTGTATCTCCATCTAAACAAATAATTAACTCATCACCTGCTCGCCTACCAGCCACCCTCCAATATTCCCAAACAAAGACAACAATTTCGAAGGCTAAAACGTGGGACTTGGAGAAGAAAAAGGAAATCAACAGCTACCATAAACCAAACGAAGGGGATGAAGGAGAAGGGGGGAGAGGAGGAAGAGTTTTCTTGCCTCGCTTACACACGGCGACTCGCCGGACTGCGACCACGCAAGGAGAGAGCCGCCCGGGACCCTAGCTCCGGCGACCCGACCTCCTCCGACAGCTCCGGCGACGAATGCGGCACCGACCGACGAACCCTAGCTTCGCGACGCCGGCTTCACGGGGGGAAGAGGAAGTTATCGGGGAAGGGGAAAAAATAAGAAGCTGGAGGGATCGGGGGGGGGGGGGGGGTTATACCTAAGCAAAATTTTATTTTCTATATAATAATGAAATATATTAGTTTATATAAAATAAATAAATTTTATATGTATATATATATAAACATAACTTGCATATATATATATTCACAATTACGTATTTATTACCGCATTAACACCCCCATCTAGAGTTAACTCGCCGGACGACGACGACGAAAGGTAACGCCCCTACGCATCGACACCCTAAATTAAAACTCGCTTTCAAATAATCATCGTAAATTCCATATGCCTTATTAAAATAATAACAAGGAAAACCTGGGGCGTTACAGTCGGCGCCCTTAGAGGGGGGTGAATAAGGGTTTTCAAAAACATTAGATTATATTTAGAAAACTTCGGAATATTGCAAGATTAATAAAGAGACATCAAGTAAAACAATAATAAAGAGATATGCTTTATTAATATCAAATAATGTTTTACAAAACTTGATTTCTATGACGCTAGAAATCGGAGGCGACTAATAAAAATTCTTTTTCGTTTTCTATACCGACTCGTATCCCCACGAACCGGTTCGCTTTAGCCGATCTCTCCCCAGATACGGCCTCAAGCCGCTCTAGCCGATCTATCCCCAGAAAGGCCTCGAGCACCCACTAGACCTAACCTAGATCTAGTCGCCAACACGAGGCGAATTTCAGCCCTAAATCCTACCCCAGACCTAGTCGCCAACACGAGGCGATTTCACTACCGTTTACAAAAAAGGTATGAAATGAAAAGACAATAATATAAAAACTCCCTCTATGTGGATCTCTTGGAGAAGTGGACGAAGGCCTGCAGAGTATGATCGTAGTCGATGTACAACCCCGTACCCGTCGGGTGGGACCCTCACCAGATAGCCATGTTTGGCTAGGGTTTTTTATAAAACCTAAAAATAAACTCAAAAAAGGGGCTTTTTCCTTCCCAGCCGCAGGAGGAGCCGAGAGGCTCCCCCTTCCTGTTTGCGCGCATCTAGGGCAGCAGCCGAGGCCCCCGCTCCCCGTCGCCCTTCCCCCTCTCGTCGCCCGTGAGCAAAAGGAGGATCCCCGATCTCCCTTCCTCCTATCCCGTGGCCGACCGAGGCGAGATCCGGCCGGGAGCTCCTCTCCCGTGGCCATCCAAGGCAAGATCCGGCCGGGAGCTCCTCTCCCATGGCCATCCAAGGCAAGATCCGGCCGGGAGCTCCTCTCCCGTGGCCGTCCAAGGCAAGATCCGGCCGGGAGCTCCTCTCCCGTGGCCGTCCATGGCAAGATCCGGCCGGGAGCTAATCTCCCGTGGCCGTCCAAGGCAAGATCCGGCCGGGAGCTCCTCTCCCGTGGCCGTCCAAGGAAAGATCTGGCCGGGAGCTCCTCTCCCGTGGCCGTCCAAGGCAAGATCCGGCAGGGAGCTCCTCTCCCATGGCCGACCGAGGCGAGATCCGGCCGAGAGCTCCTCTCCCGTGGCCGACCGGAGCGAGGAGTGTCGAGGGCTTCTCTCCCGCCACTCCTCTTCTTGTCTCCAAAGCATGAAAGTGGAGGCCTGATCAGATCATGTAAAGCCGCTACGACCGCTAGACGTCGAGTTAAATGTAAGGTCCTCGGTTGCAACTCCGTCGAAAGCAGGCGTCAAGGGTAACGAATTTCTACTTGGGCAGGTGAAGCCTTCAATTCTCATACTTGCATGGAAGATCCCCTCCACCATTAGTGGAGGAGGTGTGCTCTCCGATGGGTTGATGTGCGCATCCCCGAAATTAACCACATTAGCGCCCGGAAGTGTGAGTACGGGTTTAGGCATTCTGTGTGAAGCCCATCCGGGTGTGTAGACCGGATTGGTGATGTTTCTGTGTGAAGCCCATCCGGGTGTGTAGACCGGATTGGTGATGTCCTGAGGATCAAGGAGAATACTCAACAGGAAGATATTTATTATTTACCCGTATTTATAAAATGCCGCCGCCTCGGGAAAGGGGTGTGGGCAATGTAGCTCGGTTTGCTTCAATTGGCCGAGGCTCAGTTTGCTACCGCATGGCGAGACGTTGGCGTACAGGTGTCGCAGTACCAATCAGGGATTTGCGGGCTTAAGCCCAAAGTCGTGCCGCCCAGAGAAGGGCTTATTTATTTATATTTGCTGGCCTGCGTGCCGAAGTATGGATCTTATGCTCTTGTAAATTAAAATGCCTGTGATGCCCTATTTATGTAGCTTATATTTTTATCGTAGGCGAGTGGTGTTTTCACGAACCACTCGCCCCGTGGGAACCCCGAGGTGAAATTATCGGGAAGACCTTAAGGGTCAGTTAATTAACTCTTAAAATGGTGGAGTTACGCTGTCGGCAGTCCCATTTGGGCTGCGTATAGTCAGACTGTTTGTCGGGATTACGCTATTGGCGGCCCGGACGAGGAACGCTATAAATAGACCCAAGAGAGCACCTTTAGGAGGGGGATTCAGTTTGGAATTTCCCCTTAGATGTTTTGGTTGGCCAAGAGAGTCCTCCAATGGTGCTTTGTCTCAGTCTTTGGCTTCAGAGGGGAAGTGCTTGTTAGTCTTCCGGGTGTGTGGTGGGACCTCCACGCTGAGGCCTTGGGTTTGTCCTTTGAGTTCCTAGTTTTGTGCCTAGATTGTTAGCTTGAGCGAAGTAGGTGTGAGGCCACCCCTCTTTTGGGACCCGGAACTCCACAGAGACCAAGTCTTGTTCGCAAGATTTCGGTTTCAACGCATGGTGCGGTGAGCGTGGAGAGTGGCCAACACAGAAAAGCTCGGGCGGACATCATGGCTAGAGAAGAGGAACTGAGTGATGACCAAGGTAATGCGCTGACACCCGCGGGAGGGGTCTCGCAGTCTCAGTCCGAGGGATTCCGGCGAGAGTTTCGGCGGGAGGTCATGGAGACTTTGCGACACACTTTCGCTGCGCGTGCCAAGTGCTCAGCACCACCTGCCCCAGTTGATCGTGACGCTATCTTGGGGAGAGTGTTCATGTTTTAGGTTTTCGTTTTCCTTAATTTCCTTCCTTCTCATGTGAAAGATACTCAATGAAATTTAATCCTTGTCAGGAGGTTGGGCAGAAGTATATAGGAAAAGGTTTAAGTACCTGTACGATGTCAAGTATATCTTTCAATCGAACTTTAAAATATCTTTTAGAATCAGAAGGCTCTGAAATTCGAGTAATTGCTGACCCCAATATCATGAGCAAAGCCAGAATCTGTCCTAAAATCTAACCCTGTCGATCGAATCATAGAAGTCATCTCATCCTTTGATTCCAATTCAAGCCCCATGTTCTCCAGTTTCCCTGCTCTAGTCCAAAATATTGGATGAGGGTTATTTCGGTCGAAGGAGAATGAGTGATATTGTCTGATTAATGTTATTATGCTGGAAAATATTCTACGTGCCAATCTTCTTCTGAACTTTTTTCTACTTGAAGTGATACCGAAAAATGTATATACCATTTTTTCTCCCCTACGACATTCACTTTTGCACAAGCCAAATATACGTCATAAAGAAATTCTAGACGTAAGACGAAGATATCTGGTACTAGCAACTAATGTTGTGTAGTGAATCATTGAGAGGTTTCGTGGTTCAATGTCATTGTTTAGTAAGATGGAAAATGCAAAGTCTCTTCAACCGGATAAATGCTCATTTCGGAGGAAACATTGTCATCTCAGTGTTTTCTTGTGAGCATCTATTAACATCGTGTTTAAAACTTTTATTTTCTTGTATCAGTTAAGTCCAGGAAGCTCTACGCCACGGTTGTTGCCAAATAGAGATGACATAATGTCATAGAGAGTCAATTTACTCAAATGGTCTACCACAACAAAGATTATTTCCTTCCAGTGAGATCTAGACACTGCATTTACTGATATAGTCGTGAAAGTTGACCTTGAGTTTCTTCTAATAATAGAGTTGTTTGAGCAATTGAGTGGTTGTTATTCCTGAATGCCCACCAATTCCAGTGTCATGATATAAATGTAATTAAAGTTTCTTAACTTCATCATCTCCAGTTACAAACTTTCACTTCCTCTTCAACACTCTATTAACACCCTGATATTCGGGCTTATATGTATTATCTTCTTTCTTCTTAACTAATTCTTCTATTGTAAAATGTGACCCCAATAGCCTCATGTACGTTTGATTCTTTGCAATAGATAAGATGTCATAATTACCAGGGCTGCTAGTCGTGCCTCAACTTCCTGGTGTTAACTTCCTGGTGTTGTCCTGACAAACCATTTGCACCGTTGTTTTCACTACATTTTTATATGCAAATCATATCCCAGAAACTTGGTGATATATTTTGGTGTTGTTGAGTGGTGTTTCTCTGCTTCATCGAATATTTTTGACCATGATGGTTTGTGCTGATATAAAAATGTGTTCCTATCAGATAATGTCTCCAATTTTATAGCTAAAGCTATTACGAGCAGCTTTTCTCATAAATTGATAATGCGGCATTTCTAGGTCTTAAAGTCTTACTGAAATGCACAATAGGATGATGATCCTGAGTTAATATTGCTGCCACTCTCAGATTTGAAGCTTGTGTCTCTACTATAAACGTCTTAGAGAAATATGGTAATGTTAGGATTGGAGGATTGCTGTCAGCTAATTTCAATTATTTGAATGCTTCTTTTGCTTCAATAGTTCACTGGAAAGATCACTTCTTCAATAGATTTCTCAGTAGTAGAGATATTAACTCATAGTTCATGAGAATTTCTTGTAATAGTAATTTAAACCTATGAAGCCTCTTAACTACCTAACTAAATTTGGAACTGGTCACTATAACATATCCTACATTTTCATTGGATTAGCTTCCACCCCATAAGCAAATACGTAAAATAAATTAAGAATTAAGCGGTGTGATATGTTAACCTCATAACAGAGCACCTCAACGATCACACTGGTGATACCGATAATGTTAAAACGATAGTAAGTTAAATGTTCTAATCACTAGCTCAAATATTTTGTTGACCGAGTTTTTGTCGAATAAGGGTAAAATTGCATACGCTACTGCTAAGCTTTTTATTTAAGGTGCAAGTCCTTTTCAAAAATAAGGGTAAGAACCACACAGATTGTGTTTTACTTAATCTTATGGCCAATTTTACACTTAACATTGAAGAAAGTTATTTACATGCATCTCAAAATAGGCGGTGTTAGTACTTTTTACCTGGTTCAAGAATTGTACACTCAATAAGGCTTAGTCCGGCCTGCACTATGATTTTGGCTTCAGAGGGCTTCCGATTTTGTTTATCATGTCGCTCTTGCGATTTTGCCCCATTCTGCGAGCCCCGTTCTCATGAGATTCCGGGTTATGCCCAGACTATTTTACCCTATCCATTGTCGAGAAGTTGATAGCGTTTTAGAAGCTCAACCCCAACTGGGAAGGCCCATATTTTGTAAGTGAAGTGCTAAAGTCAGGAGGGTACCACCTCCAGGATGTGGAAGGGGTACCCCTCGGCCGAGCCAAGAGCGGGGATGACTTGAAGCGTTTCTATCCATAAAATTCTTGTATGCATACATTCTTAAATACCATTACGTATGTATTGTTTTTATGCTAACCATGAGTTCAAGGTGATAAGTTCTTTATGCTGGAATGCCCCAGATTGATTCTGCTCCCGGGCTCTCACTAGACGGGGGGTTCAGGTTGATCTCAGGAGAGGCTGGCAAGGTGACAAGTTTTTATGCTGGAATGTCCCAGATCGATTCCGCTCCCGGGCTCTCACTAGACGGGGGGTTCAGGTTGATCTCTGGAGTGGCTGGCAAGGTGACAAGTTTTTGTGCTGGAATGCCCCAGATCGATTCCGCTCCCGGGCTCTCACTAGACGGGGGGTTCAGGTTGATCTCTGGATAGGCTGGCAAGGTGACAAGTTTTTGTACTGGAATGCCCAAGATCGATTCCGCTCCCGGGCTCTCACTAGACGGGGGGTTCAGGTTGATCTCTGAAGAGGCTGGCAAGGTGACAAGTTTTTGTGCTGGAATGCCCCAGATCGATTCCGCTCCCGGGCTCTCACTAGACGGGGGGGTTCAGGTTGATCTCTGGAGAGGCTGCCAAGGTTGGATATGTTGGTGCTGGAATGCCCCAGATCGATTCCGCTCCCGGCCTCTCATCTAGACGGGGGGTTCAGGTTGATCTCTGGAGAGGCTGGCAAGGTTGTATATATTGGTGCTGGAATGCCCCAGATCGATTCTGCTCCCAGTCTCTCCTAGACGGTGGGGGGGGGGGGGGGGGGGGGGGGGGGGGTTCAGGTTGATCTCTGGATAGGATGGCAAGGTTGTATATTTTGGTGCTGGAATGCCCCAGATCGATTCCGCTCCCGGGCTCTCATCTAGACGGGGGGTGCAGGTTGATCTCTAGAGAAGCTGGCAAGGTTGTATATGTTGGTGCTCGAATGCCCCAGATGGATTCTGCTCCCGAGCTCTCATCTAGACGGGGGGTTCAGGTTGATCTCTGGAGAGGCTGGCAAGGTTGTATGTGTTGGAGCTGGAGTGCCCCAGGTCGATTCCGATCCCAGGCTCTCATCTAGACGGGGGGTTCAGGTTGATCTCTGGAGAGGCTGGCAAGGTTTTATATGTTGGTGCTGGAATGCCCCAGATCGATTCCGCTCCCGGGTTCTCATCTAGACGGGGGGTTCAGGTTGATCTCTGGAGAGGCTGGCAAGGTTGTATATGTTGGTGCTGGAATGCCCCAGATTGATTCCGCTCCCGGGCTCTCATCTAGACGGGGGGTTCAGATTGATCTCTGGAGAGGCTGGCAAGGTTGGATATGTTGGTGCTGGAATGCCCCAGATTGATTCCGCTCTCGGGCTCTCATCTAGACGGGGGGTTCAGGTTGATCTCTAGAGAGGTTGGAAAGGTTGTATGTGTTGGTGCTGGAGTGCCCCAGATCGATTCCGCTCCCGGGCTCTCATCTAGACGGGGGGTTCAGGTTGATCTCTAGAGAGGCTGGCAAGCTAGGTACTTTTAAAGCAGCAAAATAATAGTATATGCTAAGGATAATAGGGCCTGAATTGCTCCGAGTGATCCCGCTGTCAGGCTCTTATCAGCTGGCAGGGCAGGAAGGCCTCGTGGAGATGATTTGTTTTTGCTCCGAGTGATCCCGCTGTCAGGCCCTTATCAGCTGGCAGGGCAGGAAGGCCTCGTGGAGATGAATTGTTTTTGCTTCGGGTGATCCTGCTGTCAGGCTCTCACTAGCTGGCCGGGCTGGAAGGCATTCGCAGGAAAGTTGTTTTTGGAAAAGTGCCCCCGAGACGGTTCCACTGACCGAGCTCTCGCTAGACGGCAGGGTGGGTATACCTCTCGGGTTGACGATTTGATAGATGTTGATTTTTGGAAATGTGTCCCCGATATGGTTCCACGGACCGGGCTCTCGCTAGCCGGCAGGGTGGGTATACCTCGAGGGTTGATGGTTTGAAAAGTTATTTTTGAAAAAGTGCCCCCCCGAGCAGACCCGCTGACCAGGCTCTCACCTAGCTGGCAGAGCCATGGGCTCACTCGGTGGCAGAGCCCAAAGGCTTTAGCATATAAGGAATCAGTTACGCTTGATAAATTGATAGTTTTCACTGACAATCGAAGTTCTTCAAGAATAGTTTTGAAAATAGAAGCTTAAGATAATAAATCCTGCAATGGCGCAACCTTATTTGATTAGTTTTAGAAACAAAATCAGATTCATTTTGAATTGTCAATGCATGATTGTTTATGTAATCATTATAGATAATAGTGAGCATTCTATTCCTCAGCACCATCAATCATCCTTGAGGCCCATTCCTGAATAACACAATATGCAACAGTAAAAAGAACTGCGCTCTAAATTATGAGTTTGCTTGCTAATAGACATTAAGTGGCATGTCATTCTGAGAACCTGAAGGGCATAATATCTTTACCATAAAAAAGAAGGCATAGTGTATAACCAAGGTTGTTGACAACCAAATTGATCATTTAAAGGCAACAAAGGGAAAGGTTATCACATCAGGAAAAATATGAGTACGAAAAAGAGAAGAATCATCATTCATATGATTATATACCCATAATTTTTTTTTCCGGGTCGGCTCCCACCCGTCGGATACTTGGGGTTGGACATTTCTTTCCGAGCGTGAGACACGCTCGCAAAGAACGGGGATTGTGTACAACCCCGTACCCGTCGGGTGGGACCCTCCCCAGATAGCGGGGACCCGTGGTATCCCGTGATTGACTAGCATTGCCCGGGGTGCGGTTAGGATCCATATTCTTAAATAAACAAAGAATGGGGGTGCGAGTAGCGGAGTTTGGTGTGCGTTTAGAAAAGAGGGCTGTGGATAGCCATGTTTGGCTAGGTTTTTTTATAAAACCTAAAAATAAACTCAAAAAAGTGGCTTTTTTCCTTCCCAGCCGCAGGAGGAGCCGAGAGGCTCGCCTTTCTTGTTCGCGCGCATCTAGGGCAGCAGCCGAGGCCCCCGCTCCCCGTCGCCCTTCCCCCTCTCATCGCCCGTGAGCAAAAGGAGGATCCCCGATCTCCCTTCCTCCTCTCCCGTGGCCGCCGGCGCTAGTGAGCTTGTTCGAATTTTGGCCTCAATTTTGAGGGCAGACATCATGAGTACTCCTTGAGTCATGTGGACTATGTTAACCTGCACACTTGAACACACAAGATCAAATACACATAGGATTTGTTATTCTCAAACCTAGGAGATGCAGAATACCGTGTTCCAAAAAAACTCCCCCTTTTGATAATAACAAATCCATTAATGATAAATCAAAGCATTAATAAATAAGCATGATGAGACTATACTTGTGTGTGTGTGAGAGAGTGATGAATTTAGGATGATTATTGATTTTAGCATTTAGAATTGCTCCCCCTAAATATATGCTCCCCCTATGTGAATGCTCCCTTAATATGTATGCTATCAACTGAATTTGTCATGTTGGGTTTATGATAGCGGGTTACATTTATCATTGCTAGTTCTCCCCTTTTGCATTTTATCATGTTAGTTCTCCCCCTTTGTTATTAGCAAAAGTGGGTAGGGAAACAAAGCACTAAAAATGTGTAAATAAAAGAGAAGGCATGATCGAGCTTTTTAAGTAAATGATAATGAGTTTTAGACTTGTCTTTCATTGAAAATGATCAGAGTTATGACTTATTTTATCCCTTTTGTTTGTAGTTCTCCCCCTTTTACAAATCAGAGTTTAGCAAAAAATAATGATTTTCCCTTTAAATAAGAGTTTTAAGCAAAAAAAAATCATGATTTCCAAGTAACCAATCTACCCAGACAATATGTCAACACCCTAGCCCCGTACTAAGTGACGGATGGGCATGAGGAGCTGCAAACATGCCGTAGGTTGGGGCGTTAATCCCATATGCAAACACTAGACAAAAACTTAACCTAGCACTCTTTCCCCCCAGTGCCTCGCAAGGCCCCACTGGAACCCTCCCCGGTTAAGGACAAGACATGACTAGAGATAAGGTTATCTAATGTCTACAACCCTACGCCCCTGCTATGGTGAGAAATGAAGTCATGGATAACAATTATCGGAAACATTAAGCATTTAAATCTAATGGGAAATATCATAGCATATGGGTTTATATTTTTATTTGAATTTTTGAAATAAAACTCACATAGCTATATTGAAATTCATGAATGAATCAGAGTTTGAGTATTGCGGAAGATTTCGAAAAAGAAACATCATAATACTAAATAAAAGTTTAAGTTAAAAAGCGATGTTTTATAAGCAATATTTCACTTGTTGGAGGAGTGTTTAGAATAGAAATAGATCAGAGTTATAAGAAGAAAAAAAATTCAACCAATATAAAGTTTACAAAGCAAGTCCACCACTTGTTGCAAGAAAGGAATTTGAAGATTCAAGTGATGATGCACACAAGATGAAAGATTTTAAATAAGTATTAAAGTGCAAGGTAAAATAATTATATGGCTATGATGCGGAAGACATATAGAAGTACAAAAAACATCTTATGGTAATCAATGATGGTTCATAAAAAGAAATATGAGTTCAATTTCAAAAAGAAGATGTTTTTGTAAATCATTTTGCATTTAATATTTTTGTTTTGACAATACAGTAACCAAGCATGAAATAATCTTATCAAAAAGAGATTACTACAATGTTACTTTAATTCACAATTTCAAAACATACCAAACATTGTAGAAAGCATGATAGGTTATCTAGTGCATTTCATAAATAAAGAGTAGTATATAATTAGCATTAGGATCCAATACTCATGAGAAGAAGTGTTATGGAAGATAATGATGTGCATAAAAGTGTATTTTGAATGGAGTAAACAAATGTTTTAATCAAAAATACAAGTAATATGTAAAGTAACGAGCACAATAAAACACAAATAATTTTACTTCCACTCACTTCAATGCAAAAAAAATGTACAACTACCAAGGTGCTTTGCACACACAATGCTCATTAAGACTTATCAGAGTGCAAAGTAGTGCTTGGGGGATCACATAATTTTATTCTTCAATATTGATTTTTTTTATTGTGATCCGTTGTACTTAAGAATAAGTGGTTTTTATTTTGAAAGAAAGTTATGGTTTGCACAAGATACTTTATTATTCTTTCCAAGGTGCTCAACCTCACAACGCTTATTAAGACTTATCAGCAGGTTCAAGTAGTGCTTGGTGGAGTTATCTTTGTCACTTTATTTTATGATTTTGTTTTGTACAAAGTTCTCCGAATACACTTGTTTTGCAAACCAATATAATTTATGAAAAAGATAACCACTTTTCTTAACTATTAAAAGTGCAAATAAAGGTTGTGTAGGTAAGATACTTGTGCAATTTTAATTCATTGTACTATTTCAAAACATACACAAACATTCTTAGATTAAGCACATAAGTAGACAATGCCAAAATAAGTGAGTGAATTGTGATCATTATCAAACATAAAACATTACTCATACTTAGAGGCATGCTACGCATAGTTCTACACAACTTTTTCAATATAATTTATGCACATATTAATAGACATATCTAAGCATGATGAAAACAATGTTCAAAGTAGTTTGAAAATATAAATTGCAACATTATAGAAGTTTTGAATAATAGATTAACTCATGCTTGATTTTTACAATAAAAGTCCATACAGATATTTTTGAAAAATAATTTTTATTTAAAGTTTGAACTTATAAAATTGATCTTGGACTTCCCGAGGGCTACCTTGTGAGAGGTTCGCCCGGTACTAGGTGATATGATGGGATGATAGCCCAAATCACCCTTTCGCAAGATACATAGAAAAGTTAAGTTCAGAAGAATAATTTTGATACTTGTTTTTGTTTTGTTTTATATTTTTGTAGTTGATTTTTACAAATAAAGCATATTTTTGTAATTTTTGCTTTTGTAATTTTTATATTTGATTTTTGCATAAAGATGAACTTTAAATAAAGGAAACAACACAAGCGAAAAAACAAAACATATTTTTTGTAATTTGGTTTTTGTAGTTTTGTATTTGATTTTTCAAAAATAAAGAAACACAGAAGTGCAAAACAAAGTAGAAAATATAGATTTATATATTTTAAGGGATTTTTAGAAATTTAAAAAAATACAGAAAAATGGACCTCGACGCTAGCGCCGGCGCTAGCGCTAGCGCCGGAAACAGTAAGTGATTTTTTAGGGTTTTGAAAATTTTGAAGCTTGGACTTGATTAGGTGTCCCATTAGTAGTTTCATGCTGAATTTGCAGAATTTTTGGAAATGTTTTTGATGGTTAAAAATGAAGAAAATTGCATTTGTAAGCATGTTTTAACATGAAAGATCTAGGACACCTATCTCAAGTCGTGACGAACGAGATCTTGCATGAGCTATAAGATAGATTATCATAATGTATGTGAATTCAAATTTTTCTAGACTTTTATCACAATTTAAAGTCACATAGTTATTTTATCGTTCAATTTTATTTTATTTTACTTCATAATTAATTCATAATGGTAATATGAGATAACTAGCATGAATAATATCTATTAGTTGATAATGCTAGAATAATGAGTTTGAGTGTAATTGTTATACCACAAGATTAATTGAGATAATGTTGCATGTATTCAAGAAAGTGATTTCATTTGATTTCATTTGATTTAATTGAGATAATAATTTAATATTTTGACATAAAATGAATGATTTCAGTTGATTTATTAATATAAAGTTGATTCTATGGTTTATAAACAAATGAGATACATGCAAGTCATACTACATTAATTCATTCATGTAATTATTATGATCACCAATGAAATGTTAGAACTGAGTGGATCTTTTGAATTTAGAGATCTTTTGATTTTACATAATTATGATTTTAGAGAGTTTTAGCAAAAGATATCAATAAATCATGGTGGTGCGTATGGCATCAATATTTATGACAATTAATCTTTCAATATGTCTTATGTGTTTTTCTTTTTAATTTAGATAAGTATCTCATAGCAAATTCAGAATTTTATCCACTTGTTGGTGAAGGCTAAAAATCTAATAACCGGATTTAATTTGAAATATCTTATAACAAATTTAGAGTTTGATTCAAATGGATAATATAAGATATTTAGAAGTAATGAATATAAGAATAAAAGATGGGTCATCAAAATAAAATATGATTTGGAATTTTGATCAATTTGATTTTATAAACATATTGATCTTGTAAGAGATAAGATCATATTTTCAAAATTGTATAGGATGACCATGACATGATAGTTCAAAAGAAATAAGAAAAATAAGAAAAATTAAAAGACATGAAAGCATATCATGAAGTTGAACTTTGTATATTTCATTTTGAAAGGATTCTACTTCATGCAATTGATGATACCTAATGGATAAGAGATTTAGGTATCTAAAGAGGAACATGAGTGATGGTTCCTTTGGGTACCCAAATGCATCGTGATGATTTTTGTGAAGACAAAGATGAATGAGTCCTTTCATGTGAAGTGAATGTTTCATTTTTAATTTTAGGCCTCCATTCAAACCTTGGTTTAATGTTATTCTTATTCATCAAATTTCCATTGAGATTATCTTTATATTGATGATTATGATTGTAATGATTATTAAAAGTGTTGTTCATAGGAAATTTGGGAGCATTTAATTTTATGTTGGGAGAAGATTGATGTTGTAAATGATAGTAATGATTGTATTTTGGAATTTCATTTTCAATCTTTTGAGGTTTCTAATTTCTATTGCTTGGCTTGTTCAACTTATAAGAAATCATATTTAACTTGCTTTTGGATTTTGCATTATTTTGAGATTCTATGTTTTGAGAGTTTTTCTTTATGATTTCCTTAAGCAAGTTGATTTTAGTTTTTAATTCATTATTTTTAATCATTAAATTATGTCTAGCTTTATTATAAGCGATTGTGCTATTTTTAAGAATGGAAACAATTGAATCAATATGATCTTGATAGTTGTTTATATATTCATCAAATGTTCCATCCATCTCTTTAATTTCAATTTTATATTCTTTACACTTAGCACAGTCATTTATCAAAGATGAATTTTCTAAACATAATTTTTCATTTTGTTCTTTTACTAAAATAAAATCCTTTTCAAGTTTCTTGTGCTTTTCTTTTAATTCATTATATTCTACACAAGTTGTGGTGTTTTCTACTAAGGAGCAATGTGCAGAACTAGATAAATTTGATTTTTCATTAATTTTTGCCTTTAAATTTTTATTTTCTAAGCGAAAATGTTTATTAGCATTTTTTAATTTCTTAATTTTGTGCTTTGTAGTTTGAAGCAATTGTAATGAAGAGATAGAAGTACAAAAGATGGAATTTTATTTCCTTACATTGCTTTCGAGAGAGGCACGATTTGAACATATCGTTTCTTTGACATCTTTTTGGCACTCCTCTTCCGAACACAATACGTCTTCTTCTCTTCTATTAGATGTGTGCTCCATTGATCCGTCATGAGGAGGGCATTCTTTAAGAGTTGTGCATGCTTGCGTATTCTCTGGTCCTTGCGATTGTTCGATACCTGTAGAATCATAAATTTCTTCAAGAAAATGCCATAATTTATATGCACTTGAAAAACAATATATTAATTTGAAAATTTATTTGATAGACCGCAAAATAAATAGTGTTTAGCTTTTGCATTTAATTGAAGTTCTTTTTTATTTGATTCATTTGCAGGTCTTGCTATTGCTAAATTCCAAACTTCGATGTCTAAAGTTTTAATAAATTTTTCAATTAAGATTTTCCATCCTTTATAATTTGTCCCTTCAAATAAATGTGGTACAAGTGATTTTTCCTCTTCACAAAAATTTTCCCCACTAGTTGAAGCGAGATCATGAGACGCCATTATTCCTGGTTATTAAGCCGATTGGAATAAAACCCCTCTGATACCACTTGTTGGATCGGTCGGCGACCTTAGAGGGGGGTGAATAAGGGTTTTCAAAACTTTAGATTATATTTAGAAAAACTTCGGAATATTGCAAGATTAATAAAGAGACATCAAGTAAAACAATAATAAAGAGATAAGCTTTATTAATATCAAATAATGTTTTACAAAACATTATTTCTATGACGCTAGAAATCGGAGGCGACTAATAAAAATTCTTTTTCGTTTTCTATACCGACTCGTATCCCCACGAACCGGTTGGCTTTAGCCGATCTCTCCCCAGATACGGCCTCAAGCCGCTCTAGCCGATCTATCCCCAGAAAGGCCTCGAGCACCCCCTAGACCTAACCTAGATCTAGTCGCCAACACGAGGCAAATTTCATCCCTAAGTCCTACCCCAGACCTAGTCGCCAACACGAGGCGATTTCACTACCATTTACAGAAAAGATATGAAATGAAAAGACAATAATATAAAAACTCCCTCTATGTGGATCTCTTGGAGAAGTGGACGAAGGCCCGCAGAGTATGATCGTAGTCAATGCGGCCTTTCGTCACAATGATGATGCGTGTTGGAATCTTCTCCACGGATCTCCTTAAGGCTTTATGGAATTGTGGGAGTATGGCTCTGGATCTTCCTCTCTCTGCTGTGGCACGAAGCTCTGGAGTTTGGGATTGGAGGAGGATGAAGAATTCGGAGCCAAAGAATCCAATTTATAGCCTTTACGCTACCGCCGGCGCTAGCCCGGATTAGTAAAGATCTTGCCCGGCCGAATCTCCCATCCGTGGAAACAATTTGCTCTATGCCTCTTTTGCGCCATGCTACTGCCAGCGCTAGTAGCTACCGCCGGGCGCTAGCTCCTTCTAAAAATGCCGTCGGAATCAAGCTAATCAATGCTAGCGCCGGGCGCTATCGCTACCCGCCGGCGCTAGTGAGCTTGTTCGAATTTTGGCCTCAATTTTGGGGGCAGACATCATGAGTACTCCTTGAGTCATGTGGACTATGTTAACCTGCACACTTGAACACACAAGATCAAATACACATAGGATTTGTTATTCTCAAACCTAGGAGATGCGAAATACCGTGTTCCAACAAAAGTTTTTTTTTTTAAAGAAAAATGATTTACAAAAACATCTTCTCCTTTTGAATTTAACTCCTATTTTCTTCTTATGAATCATCATGATTACAAGAAGATGTTTCTTGTATTTCTATAAGTCTTCCGGATCATCACCATATATTTTTTACCTTGCGCTTTCATGCCTATATCAAAGTCTTAAATCTCAAAATTCCTTTTTTTAACAAGTAGTAGACTTCCTTGGTAGAATTTATATTGGTTATTCCAAATACACATATCATTTTTATGCTAAAAACTCTGATTTAATAATGGATTTCAAAATTGCTATATGAGTTCTTTCAAAAAAATCATACAAAGATATAAACCCATTGGCTATTAAATTATAATTAGATTTAAAACGTTTAAATGTTTCTAATAATTATTATCAATGATTACGTATCTCACCATAGCGGGGGCGTATGGTTGTAGACATTAGATAATCTAACCTCTAAGTCGTGTCTTGTCCTTAACCGGAGAGGGTTCCAGTGGGGCCTTGCGAGGCACTGGGGGGAAGAGTGCTAGGTTGAGTTTTTTCTAGTGTTTGCATATGGGACTAACACCCCAACCTACGGCATGTATGCAGCTCCTCATGACCATCCGTCACTTAGTACAGGGCTAGGGTGTAGACATATTGTTTGGGTAGATTGGTTACTTGTAAATCATTACCTTTTTATGCTTAAAACTCTTATATAAAGGGGAAAACTAACATGATAATATTGATTACTTGGAAAATGTTATATTGTTCATCTTTAAGCTAAAAACTCTGATCTATCTCTATAAAAATTATTCTAAAAACTCCTTATCATTTCCTTCTCTCTAAATGCTCAATCATGCCTTTATCTTATTATCAAATTTTTTTGTGTATTGCTTCCTTACCCACTTTTGCTAATAACAAAAGGGGGAGAACTAACATGATAAATATAATCCGCTATCAAAATGGAAAACTAACATGATTAATTAAGTTGATAGCTTACATATTAGGGGAGCATTCACTTAAGGGGGAGCAAGTATTTATCTAAATGCTAAAATCGATAGTTATCCTAATTCATCACTCTCAAACACAAAAGTAAGTTTCATCATGTTAATATACTAATGCTCTGATTTATCATTAATGGATTTGTTATTATCAAAAGGGGGAGTTCGTTGGAACATGGTCTTTCGCATCTCCTAGGTTTGAGAATAACAAATCTTATGTGTATTTGATCTTGTGTGTTTAAGTGTGTAGGAAAACAAGTCCACACGACTCAAGGATAACATAACAAAGTTGCGCAAAAATTTGAAGCCAAAATTACAACATGCCCGCTAGCACCGGTGCTAGCATTAGCTCTGATTTGAGAAAATTTTGGAAACAGTTATGGAAGGTGCTAGCGCCAGGCGATAGCAGCTAATGCAGGCGGTAGTAGCTAGCGCAGGCGGTATCGGCTAGCGCAGGCGGTAGCGCAAAGCACAAGAGGAGGGCGGCCATCTTGCTAAAATTGAAGGATTCTCACGCGGAGAATATTGCCTAATCTTGGATAGCGCCGGTGGTAGTGATAGCGCGGGCGCTAGATCCAAGGCTATAAAAAGGACCCCTTGGATCCATCTTCTTCATCTTATCCTACTCCCCAATTCTAGAGCTTCATGCCACTTCATATAGAGGAAGGTTTAGAGAGATACTCCCTTAAATCCATGAAGGCTTAATGAGATCCATGGAGAAGATTTCAACACGCGTCATCATCATGACGAAAGTCTGCATCGATTACGATCATTCTCTGGGGGTCTTCATCTACTTCTCCAAGAGATCCACATAGAGGGATTTTTTATATTGTTGTCTTTTTATTTCACATCTTTTCTATAATTGTTTAGTGAACTCGCCTCGTGTTGGCGACTAGGTCTGGGTAGGACTTAGGGCAGAAACTCGCCTCGTGTTGGCGACTAGATCTAGGTTCGGTCTAGGGGATGCTCGAGGCCATATCCGGTGAAGGATTGGCTTGAGAGGCTTGAGGACGTATCCGGGGAAGAATCAATTAAGCCAACCGGTTCGTGGGGATACGAGTCAGTATAGTAAACAAAAAGAGTCATTCATATTTCGCCCTGATTTCTAGCGTCATTGAAATCAAATTTTGTAATAAATTTTATAAATAATAATTATGTCTCTCTTTGTGTAATAAAATTGATTTGATTTTCATTTGTCTAAATTGTTTATTATCCTCTCCTTCATTATACAAAAATTTAGATCTTTATTCAAAATCACTATTTTGATCTCTCATTATTTCAAGTATTCCAAATTATTAAAAAAAGTTTTAAAACCCTTATTCACCCCCCCCCCCCACTAAAGGCGCCTACCAATCTAACACACGCTCTTCGAAGATTTTCTTCATGCTTGAATATGGGAAAGAGTTATTCTCCATGGTTGGCGAATCCTTGAGGTTGATACAGCTAGATAGCCCACTCAGTTCATGTTAGGGTTCTGTGCCAAGAGTCTCCCAAAATAGGAGAAAAGGAATCCCTTTTTATATGAGTTTAAATTAGTTACTGCCGACGCTATCGCTTGCACTCCACAGTAGGTTCAATTCGTGCTTTCCACCTAGCTGTCTTGCTCCACATAAGTAAAGTAATAGAGCTTTCCTTGTGTACACCATTTGAGCAGATAAGGTAACATTTCCTCTTTTGTTTCCCAACACTTCCTCTCATTGAGCACATGGATCGCTGATGTGGACTTCAGGATAGCGCAGGGCGTTAGAGCCAGCATCAGCGGTAGACTTTCTTCATGATATTCTCCTCTTCTAGCCGACACCGCAATCGTCTGGATGACATAAACTATCTCGATGATATTGCTAGTCCACCGCATTAGGGCTAGCGCTAGAAGTAGTTTGTCTCGACAATATGCTCTCAATGATATTTGTCTTAGACTTGAGCATGTCCCGTCATCCTGTGTAATCCGTGCTAGTGCGCCGCATTATCTCTAGCACTGGCGATAACTCACTGCATTGAGTTCCTGCACAACTTCACACCTGTAAACCTGCATAATATACCCAAAGCATGTATGTGTTGGTATTTCCAAGGTGATCTCAAAGCAATCAACCAGTTAGTCTCACTTTCAACGTGATATGAGCCTTTAGGGTGGCACATAAGAGCATTTGGAGAAGTTGGAGGAAGGATTGTATTGGCCTTACTCATATTGGATATGAGTGAAGGACAAATCCGATAACTCATTGGTGTTAGGTCATGTCAGCTAAATGTTCCACAGATATTTTTAATATTGTATGGAGCATATTGTCTTCTATACAAGATGACATTGCGAATATCATTGATATCATCACGATGATATCGTGAATATCATTGTGTGGTCATGACGATATGACCGACTGTCAACCTTTATTGTATCGTTGAGTGTTATGCAATTTCTTTGTTATTTTCACGATGATATTTTAGTCATCACGATGATATAGTTGAGATCGTCTCGACAATATAGGTCATCCTAACGATATCATCGAGAACATCGCGACGATATAGATCTTCACAATGATATCTTCGAGATCATCTCGACGATATAGATCTTCACGATGATATCGTCGAGAACGTCTCGACGATGTTTAGTGATCACGATGATACTTATTAAATACTCCTATTAAAAACTCAGGTCTGCGTATATCTAATTTTACGCCCCTAGGTATAAATAGGGAAGCGATTAGGTTATCCCTTAGAGATTATCTTTTTGAGATTCAGACGGAAGTGTTCCGCAAGGTTTTCGTGAGACCCAGTTCGGCCAACCCCGCCTCTCCCTTGGATGGATCTAGCAATCTATGGGAGATGTTAAGGGAACTCCTTCTCCGACCTAGATCTTGTTTGAAAAGATGCTTAGGATTCTCCTTCGCTCGTGTGGTCTGATGTAGAGGCGCAGATCTACTTTCTATGCTTGGAACTCAACCACTAGTTTCTGGATCTGATTTAGGAGCACCTTGGTTGAGTATTAACTCAATCTCTCACAGGTATGTTGCAATGTGTTGCTTTATTTATTTCTTGATTCATGAAATTGCAAGATCTGAAACTGTTTAGGGTTGTTCTTGTTTGTTTATTTCATTGCGCACATATGATGTGATGTCCACTCTTGTTTAGAGAAAACCCAACAGTGGTATCAGAGGTAGATTGGCGATCTAGTGCATGTAAAATAGGAAATTTAGAAGTGTTCTAAATGTCCAGATTTCTTTCTAGGACATTATTTTTTGATATATTTTTGAAAGGTTTCTGGTGGTGTTTTTGTGATCGGTCAGCGAGACCACCGCTAGGGGAGCTGCCCCTTGGACCCCATTAGGGGCTCTACACCTAAGACCCCGCCAGGGGCATGGCCCCTTAGAACCCATCCAAGAACGCATGTGATTGCATTGTAATTTTCATGTTTCAGAAATTGTTTCTCCTTTGCAATAACCATTCTGAGAACCAAATGTCTTAGATTTTGAATCTGACATTGAGAGACGAGCTTGTCTACTGCATAAGTGGAGTTGTTTTTCATATGTCCAATGCATGTACATCTGGTGATTTAGAAGGGTTCTAAGCGGTCATATTTAGCCCTTTTATCAAAGTGTTGATGATTTTATTTTGTGCACATCTGGGATGTATTTGGATTATGAATGTTGTAATTTTATTTTATGGATGTGCACAATGGTTAAATGTTAATCATGATTAAATGTTAATCGATTATCATAAAATCCCTTATCCAATATTAATTATACAGATGCCTTCTAATGGATGACACTCCTCCTACCCGATCGATGAAGTGTGGGCATTCCAAAGCTAGGTGCATTAATCTATCTTGGTAAGGGTTCGAGCGGATACTTGTGATATTCCACTATCAACATCAGGTCCAACGTAACAAGGTGACCTCAAAGGTTGAGTGCCTAGAGGCATAGGGTTGGCATGCACTATTTGATGTATGCGAATAAAGAGATATTTACCAACCATACAAGAGTTTCTTGGTGATACAATTGGCAAAAATTGCCTATCTAAATAGCCACATTATGGGTGATCAGCGAAAGCTGACTTATGATGTGGTGAAATACGGATCTTGTCCAGTAGAGAGTATCTCACATAAACTCTATGAATTAATATTAAGGGTTATCAATTGAAATAAAATAGTGGGAGTTTTCATAAAAGTCCTAATTAAAATAAAATGTATTTTGAAATATAGTACTAAAATTTATTTTGCATAATTCTTGTAGAACTTCCATGGCAGTGGATCTCACTCCACCTTGTCCCAGAGAGCCATCCTTGAGAAGCACAAGCTCAATGAGAATAACTTCCTATACTAGTATAAAAACCTGAGAATTGTTTCTCAGGCAAGAGCGCAAGCTCTATGTCTTGGAAGAGGATCCCCCCGAAGTGCCGACCGAGAATTAGTCCCGAGCCGACAAAGATGCATATAATAAGTATCAAGATGATTCCTTAGATTGTGAATGCCTCATGACCTATGAGCTTTAGAAGTAACATGAGACCATGTGTGGTTTTGAAATTATCGAGCACTTGAAGAAAATGTTTCACGGGCAAACTCGGCAAGAGAGGTTCGACATCTCTAAGGCATTGTTTCAGTGTAAGATGGGAGCTCGAGACCCAGTGGGAACTCATGTTCTCAAGATGATTGGGTACATCGAGAACCCTCAGAGATTGGGGTTTCCTTTAGGACAAGAGTTAGCTACTGATCTGATCTTGCAATCGTTACCGGATAGTTACGAGCAGTTCATCTTAAACTACAACATTAATGAGATTGACAAGATGATTTCCAAGCTCATAGGCATGCTAAGAACTACCGAGAACAATATGAAGATGACAAAGCCTGCTTGAAACCATATTGATGGTGCATAAGGCAAGGGCAAGGGATTCAGGAAGACGAAGGTGGGGATATAATTCTAGCCTTGATCCGAAATCTTCATCACTGAAAAGGAAGGGATTAGCTAAAGAGGGAAATTGCCACCATTGTGGTAAGCCAAGGAACTGGAGGAGAACTATCCCCTCTACATTGAGGATCTGAAGAAGAAGGGATGTGTGACTTCCACTTCAGGTATTTTTGTAATAAAAATAAATATGTCTGGTCCTTCATCTTGGGTATTGGAGGCCGGATGTGGTTCTCACATTTGTACAAATGTGCAGGAACTGGGAAAGAGAAGAATGCTGGGTAATGGAGAGGTAGACCTGCGCGTTGGAAATGGTGCAAAAGTTGTTGACATTGTCGTAGGAGTGTACTGTCTTTCCTTGCCAACTTGGCTTATTATTTAACTTGATAACTATTATTTCGTTCCTGCTATAACTCAAAACATTATTTTTATTTCATGTTTGACATGAATGGCTTTTCCTTTATGATTAAGAACAACTATTATTCTATTTATAAGAATGATGTTTGTTTGGCGTTGCTCAAATGTTTAATGGTTTGTATGTTTTGAACAGAAACCATCCGATCTATATCATAGAAAATACAAAAAGAATAAAAACTAATGACTCTAATCCTACATATCTTTGGCATTCTCATTTGGGCCATATAAATGAGAAACGCATATCCAAGCTCATAAGATGGACTGTTGGACTCATTTGATTATGAATCATTTGAGAGATGCGAGTCATGTTTAATAGGCAAACCTGACAAAAGCCCCATTCACATTGTTATACTGACAGGGATGAAGATCTCTTGGGTGTAATACATAGTGTTGTATGCGGACCCATAAGTTCTATGTCTAGAGGTAGGTACTACTACTTTGTTATATTTACTGATGATTTCAGTATAAACAGATATGTATATCTTATGAAGTGTAATCTGAAACCTTTTAAAAGATCATAGAGTTTAAGAATGAAGTAGAGAACAAAATGGATAAAAGGATTAAGGCACTCCGATCTGATCGTGGCGGCGAATACCTAAGTCATGAGTTTCATGATCATCGAAAAGAGTGTTGTATTGTATCACAACTCACTCTACCTATAACACCACAACATAATGGTGTTTGTGCGAGGAGGAATCATAATTTGTTAGACATGGTGCTGTTTGATGATGAGTCAAGCAGATCTGCCCGCTTCCTTTTGGGGATTTGCTCTAGATACTGTTGCTTTCACTTTAAATTGTGCTCCAATGAAAATGGTTCTAAATACACCATATGAGATATGGACTAGGAAGCGTACTATTATGCTTTTATTAAGATTTGGGTTGTGAGGCATACATGCGACGTCAAATGCCTAACATGCGGGAACTCATGTCGGATAAGTGTTATTAGTGGGGTACCCTAGGGAGACCATGTTGGAACATGGTCTTCTGCATCTCCTAAGTTTGAGAATAACAAATCCTATGTGTATTTGATCTTGTGTGCTTAAGTGTGCAGGAAACAAGTCCTTATGACTCAAGGATAACATAAGAAGGTTTCCCCCAAAATTTATCCCATAATTCCAACATGCCCACTAGCACCGGCGGTAGCACCTAGCGCAGGCGGGTAGCGATGATTATCGAAATTCCGGGAGCATTTTCTAGAAGGTGCTAGCGCCAGGCGATAGCGGATAGCGCATGCGGTAGCGCGGGGTACAAGAGGCAAGGGGGCAGAGTTTCCCTGGAAAGAAAGATACACACAAGCAGAATAATTCTATACCGGGACATGCGTCAGAGGTAGCGCTAGCGCAGGCGCTAGCACTCAATCCTATAAAAGGAGGCCTTTTCTCTCGTTTTCCACACACAAGATTGAGAGAGGTTGAGTTCTAGAATTCAAGAGCCTTATTCTTCCGAAAAGAGATCTCCCACCAAAGTTCCACAAATTTCTGAAGGAGGATTTCTTCACGCCGGATCCGACCGATGATTCGCGTTCATCAACGCTTATACTACAGCGGTCCTTCATCACCAACTTCAGAAGTTCTTCACGAGAGAGATTTCAATATTATTGTCCTTTATTTCACATCTTTTCTTGTAATCATTTATTGAACTCGCCTCGTGTTGGCGACTAGCTCTAGGTTAGGTCTAGGGGTGCTCGAGGCCATATCGGGGAAGGATGGCTAGAGTGGATCGAGGCCGTATCCGGGGAAGGTTAGGCTAGGGCCACCGATTTGTGGGGATGCGAGTCGGGATAGAAAACAAAAAGAGTTTTATTAGTATTCGCATTCGATTTCTAGCGTTATATGAAATCAAGTTTTGTAAACTCTTCTTTCATATTAACGAAATGATGTCTCAATTTTATTTTCTTGATTTCTTATCTAATCTCTTATATTTCCAAGTTTATCAAAATATATTAAAAAGTTTAAAAACACCTATTCACCCCTCCCCCCTCTAAGTGCGCCTACCAATCCATCAAGTGGGTACAGAGCAGTTTTATTCAATTGACTTCAAACAACTGGGAATAATGGCATCTCATGATCGCGCTTTCCAGAGGGTCGGGGTATAGTAGACCACCTCTTTTACTAGGTCAGATTTGTCTACTGAAAAATAGGATGATGGTTTTTCTTATGACCATGGATGTAGAGGTTCGG